>JANAVB010012523.1:0-91374 GCA_029216955.1 Iris pallida
GCCTCATCACAATCTTCTTATTGCCCTAAAGTACAGTGGCTTTGTTGCCTCAGTACAATATTAACGTTGCCCTAAAGCATAGTGACTTCGTTGCCTCAGTACAGTCTTCTTATCGCCCTAAAGCATAGTGACTTTATTGCCTCAGCACAGTCTCCTCATCTCTCAAAAGCACAGTGACTTCGTTGCCTCAGCATAATCTTCTCGTCGTCCTAAAGTGCAGTAACTTTGTTGACTCAGCACAGTCTCCTCATCGCCCAAAAGCATAGTAACTTTGTTGCCTTAGCACAGTCTTATCGTTGCCCTAAAGTACAATGACTTTGTTGCCTCAACACAGTCAACTCATCGCCCTAAAAGTACAGTGACTTCGTTGCCTCAGCACAGTCTTCTCGTCGCCCTAAAGCACAGGGACTTCCTTGTCTCAGCACAGTCTCCTTGTCGACCAAAAGTGCTGTGACTTTGTTGCCTCAGCACAGTCTCCACGTCGCCCTAAAGCACAGTAACTTCGTTGCCTCAGCACAGTAAATTCGTCGCCCTAAAATGTAGTGACTTCGTTGCCTCGGCACTATCTCTTCGTCCCCTAAAAAGTGCAGTGACATTGAAACCTTACCAGAAGTGCAGCTCATATAAATGTACAGTTCTATGAGGTGGCATTGTTCTATATGGCCACTCTGGCATCTATATTTTTTCAGATATGATCCAATCGGTTTGTTTAAACTGTCGCTCCTAAGATGAGAACGGAGTTTGGTTTTATTGATAGGAGCAATATCCGATCGGTTTGTTTAAACCGTCGCTCCAAAGATAGTAACAGAGTTTAGATTTGTTGACAAGGGCAATATACAATCGGTTTATTTAAACCGCTGGCCCTAAGATAGGGACAAAATCTGACTCTATGGATAGGAGCAAAACCCACTCGGCTTCATCCGATCAAGATTATCGAGCCATAAGCACACTCCATGTGTCATTTATTCAGTTATGTTGATAACCACCCGAGATCTTGATAAAAGAGAATTTCAGCATCTTCCACGGGTCACCTCAGCAGTAGCCCTTACCATGCGGTTACAACAGATTCTCTCATATCTCCACGTGCAGCACTCCTGCCAGAAAATCTTATGCACATCGCATATGTGCTGACCTATAAATAGAAGGAGTTGGCCTTCATTAGAAAGGTCGGCATCTTCCTGATTAGCAATCCCGAGTACTACTCTCGAGCATCAGAAAGTCAGAGCAAGTTCAAGTCATCGTCAGATCGTCAACGGAGTAAAGGAGCCGCTGCAGTACCCGATCTCCATCGTCATACTTCTCTAGAAAATTTTGTACTTAAACCTCATGTTTAGGAGTCTTTTTTGTACTTTTTATATGTTTGAATACAAAAAGTTTGTTCAACTTTTGTCATAGCAATCAAGATGGCGACTTTGCTGGGGACTTCCTTCTCCTCTGACAAGAAGGTGGGGACGTAGTTTGATGATAAATTGCTGGGGTCTTCCTAAAAGATGTTGGTAGTACGTTTCGACCAGCAAGCTTTTGCAGACCTCCTCTCTGAAGAGAAGTTGAGCCCTTCAAAGCGGTTCGTAAAAGCGAAGAAGACTCGACGTACCTGGATACCCAGGACCGCTGTGATGAGCAGCAAGATAGAGGGAGATGCGCTCCAAACCTCCCTGAATGACGAAGCCCCGAAGAGGCCTCCACCCGCTGCTGCTATATTACCTCAGCCGACTTCAGTTGCTGAGAAGCGTAGCAAAGAGTGCAACTCCTTGGCCGCACAATCGTCGAAGGCACAGCGTAGGAAGAATGGTGCAGCTACCCACCCGCACAGAAAGACGGCTACGCAGGGTAGAACTTCTATCTTTGACAGAATTGTGTATCCTTCAGGAGAACCTATGTTGGATTCTGAACGCTATGCACCTTCTAAGGGTAGCGTAAAGAAATCCAAGTCAGCACGCGCGTTGTGCGATCAACAAGCTATGCCAATATCTATGTTGGATTCTAAGTTTCATGCACCTTCCTGGGATGACATGAAGAAATCCAAGGCAGCACACGCCCGGCAAGAGCAAAGTGCTACTCCAACCACTCAGTTGGACTCTGAATACTATGCACCTTCCAGGGTTAGTAGAAATAAGTCCAAAACAGCACGCGCCCTGTGCGATCAACGTGCTATGCCAACAGCTAACAAAAGGCTCGCGTTGACAATCACATACGCAGCCGATGAAAAGCTGTACAAAAACTGTTTTCGAGTGCTTTGATGCCTAAACCAGTAAAACCCCGCTGTCACTTGAGCGCTCATATGCATGATTCAAGCCAGGGGTACAAACTATGGGAACAGGCTTATGCAACCAGCTTTGCTATTGGCATGAAGTGAGTCTGCATCACCAGCAACCCTTTAATCAGGAACTAAGCGTATCTCACGTGCAGGAACTCAGAATAGGGAAGCTACCTACACGACTGCATTCATGCACACAGCTTTCCTGCACGCATGAAAGGAGTGTAGAAGTAGAGGCCTCTGATCTGCGCAAAGCGATTTCTCACAAATACAAGGTAAGGGCGGATTCTACTGTGCATAACATGGCTGGCCCAAGGTACACCAGTGCCAAGATCACCATCAACTGTTGCTGCTACCAAACAGCAGCATCGCCACCGAAGAGACGGTCCGTCTTCTAAAGACTGCGAACGATAGCGTCTGTACATCAGAGACTCGGTAAAGGATCGTCGAGTGAAGAAGAAGATGAACTCCTCATTGCGTCATGTAATACGATGCGGGGTTCTCCATCTCTGAAGAAGCTTGCCAAGAACCCTTCTGCCTTGGCCAACAAATCCAGAGGCCGACATGGAGACATAAGATCGACGGTGCCTAATACGGGTGTATTCCAACACACCCGTACTCAAGTCAAATTCTTGCCGTAGGCCGGAGGTAGCCAACCCCCCACCATCCATGACAATCCCTCATTCCAACCCAAGGAGGGATTATATGGAACTGACACATATGCCTTCGTAGGCGCAAGCAACCAACAGGCTGTGGTGTAACGCTCCAGTCCCAAAATACGTATAGGACCAGGATACGGTACATGCCAACAACACTTCACCAATTGGCCAAATCTTAAAGTAAGCCCATTAGCAAAATGCTTAAGCTGTAAATCATGATAACAACCCAGCAATACAATACAAGTCATAGGTCACAGCTAATCTCATCCACACAGAAAATAAGACATGAGAGATCAAGCCCAATAAAATGATACTAATGAGAAAGATCTATCCAACATGAAATAAAAATAATAACTGTGCGGGTAAGACATCCCAAAACCACAGTAAAAAGGAAACAAAGTATCAACTAAATGTCCACGGATGAAAAGAAAGAAAAAAACAAAGCTAAATGAGGAATGCCATGGATCAAGAGAAATCTCCGATCTCTACCTCGTCCTTCTGCGATGGTATGCAACCAGCCTCGACTCCAAAACCGTAAACCTCCAAAAAATCCTCGCCTCTAACTAAGCCTGGAGGGATCACCAGGTCCTCATACATAATATACAAGCCAAAAAGTAACAATACAAGTATGCAGAGAAGTAAGAAATAATGAAAGAAATCAACCGAGTCAGAATAACTAAGATACCAAGTTCTAAGACACAAAGCTCCTAAGACACTGGCATGCCATACTAGTCGTGGCTAATAGGTCAAATCTATATACTGTAATCAAGACAAGCACTCCCAATCTATAGTGTCTCAATCGCAGTCAAGAAAAGCACTCCAATCGAGACGATAGCCATTCCTAGTAAAATAATCCCGTAGACCGTAGTCAAGGCAAGCACACCCAATCTATAGAATGTCAAAGTCAAGTCCTACTCAAGTCATGTCAAGTCAAGTCAAGTCAAATCACAAGATTCAGTAGTGTAGGACTAGACATCTCTATCACAATGAGTGATCACGAAGGCAAAATAACACACACTAGACGTATATCAAGAATGTAAATGTACGCTAACAAGATAAGTAAAACTGAAACACGATAAGTAACCGCAACTCAAGATAAAATAATCATGAATATGATGGTATAAGGAACACTAAGGAATTAAAGAACATGCATATAAAAGGTACTATACGATTTGGCTAGGTATACTGGCCTGGTGTCGCGCTGTGAATCTAAAACGTCGCTCCCGCGTCCACCCCGCCGGAACCCGACGCTCCTAGATAATTAATTAACTAAATTAACCCATTATCATGAACTTACAATATACTTAATTAGTCAAGATAATATTTTAAGATTATATTCAATTTCTCGTGGAACCATTTAGACCCATACAATCACACACAGGCTTCACGAGACACCGAACACAGTTTTTGGGTTTCTAACTCCCAATTAGTCAGTTATGTTCCTACATCAATCATATACTTAAAAATCATATAAAAAAATAAGAATATTATTTAAACTAATTTTTTATAGATTTATCTCAGAATTTTCAGAATTTATATTTCTAAATAATTATACTACTAGTTGTCTATCGGGTCGACTAGTCTATCCGAAATTTGTCTAGAACTTCATTAATTATCTAAAATTATGAAAACTCTCAAAAATACAATTTCAATAGAATTAAAATGTCCTAAATATCAGAATATAAAATTTTGATGCAAGGGTTTTATGGTACTAATGGTTTGGAATCTTCTAGGTCAACAAGTCACCCGAAAATGACTAGTTTTGACCTATAATTTTTCCGACCAGAATTGAATAGATAAATTCATGAAAAAATTCTTAAAAATCCTAATTTAAATATATTAACCTACATAAAATTCATTTTTGAAAAATTCCTACAGAAACTTATAGTTCCTTCACAACGTGGTAAGTTTTGGCTCTACCGAAACATGAAAATAGCTATCATAATTCATGAAACTTTTATGGGTGAAAATACTACCCAACAGACATCAAAACACTATTTTTATAGAATAAATACCATAATTTCTACAGATTTATGAGACGGGCTTGAACAGGAAAAGTTAGGGTTTCTTACCAAGGTCCTTGTTTTATAAAGGCTTCTTCTTGTCAAAGCTCCCTCCTTCGATGATGTCCTTGTTCGCCAATCCTTTTTGATGAGCTTTAGAGGGTTGACAATGGTTAGGAATGGTCGGATGGAGAAGATGGAGTTTTTAGGGTTGGTTTGGTGGAGTTTGGATGGAAGAATGATGAAAAGGAGGAGTTTTATGAAGGAGGAAGAGATGTGCAATGGAGGGATGATGTGTAGGGGCTAAGGGGGAAAGTGCTGATGAATAAGAGGGGGATATGGAGAAGTGGTCGGCCAAAAAGGTGAGGGAAGAAGAAATTAGGTTAGGGTAAAGATTTGGTATTAGTGGATATATATAAATATAGGCTTTTATGAATTTGTATGCATATAGAATTTCGATCCTGTTTCTCTTGGAGTGTTCGGCCAAGGGGGAGGGGTTTTTTCTTGGCCGAATATAATAGGGTGGGGTCCATTTAGTTTATTTGGTTATTTGATGAGTTGTCTAGTTGATTGATTGAGGATTTAAATAAAAGGTTTCCTAATATGGAACTAGTTAGATTTCTAAATATAAATGCAATCTAAATCTGAATAAATATTAAATATATATAGTTATTAATATATATTAATGCCCAACATCCCTACATAGATTTGGGTTGGACTTTGGGTCAAATATAAACTAATGCCAACTAGGATTACACTAGGATTACACGTAGACACTTTCTATAAATAAAAACTTTCCAAAATTGAAAATATATTAATATTAATAAAATATATATACAAAATATATATATCAACATAAAGGTATTTGAGAGTACTACATGTCTATTTAGATTTGGATTTGGTTTGGGTCAAGTCGGGGCTAAATTGGTACAACCGGGTCTCCTAGAAAGTCAGTAATCTAATAATTAAATAAATAAATCATCGGTGGGGGTTAAGTCACAACTTGGTCTAGTTTTCCTAGTTAGAACACACCTATGGCTCGACCTTCCCTACCATGAGTAATACACTAGTCAAAGCACTTGTCTATACTCTCAATGCCATAATTCCTAGTCATCTTGTACTCCAAAACTTAACCATGGCTAAGGTCATCTATAATAATAACTAAATAATTAAAAAATATTCATAAAAATCCATAAAATCCTAATTAAGTCAAATAAATAATAAAAAAATTCAAAAAAATTCAGGGGTGTTACATTCTACCCCTTTAAAAGAATTTTGTCCTCGAAATTAAAATAACTAATTATGGGAAGAAAGAGTATGATAATGGTTCTAAGGTGTCTCTATAGTTTTCCTAATCAAACATTTAACAAGCAAGCACAAACTACTATTCTGCTTACTATCACTATTATAAAATCAAGTTATTACCTTCATTTGCTCCTTGGGTTGATGTTCCGGCTTCAACACTCATGGCAAAGGCCGTCCGGGTCGTTGTTCTGCCTGTTGTCTTGCCTGCACAAACTGCATCGCCTGGTCGAGAAGTGGTCCACGCGGATATCCTCCTTACACTAAGGGTTGAGATGGTACTAATGGTGCTGGCGGTGCTCTCGTTGGGTAATCCCGAAGTTGATGCTGGTTGGAACCACAGTTTAAACATAGGCCTAATTATCTGCGACAATCTTTTTGGATATGTCCCTTCTTATTGCAATATCGGCAAACTGGCAGCTCTGGATTCAGATACGGTGCGGCTCTTGGTTGCTGAGGTATGACGACGTATTTTTCAGGCCCTCCTGATGATGCTTTTTTTGATGGTGTGGTTGGATGTGGTCGCTTTTCGCTGGTTCCCTTTCGATGGACTCGCTCTAAACGTCGTGCTGTAGTAAGAACTCCAGAGTAAGTGGTAGGTACAGTTGCTCCAATAAGCTCCTGTAGTCTGTAGTTCAGCCCTTCATAGAATTTTTTGGCCTTCTTTTCTTCAGTCTGGATCAATGTAGGTGCGAAGAGGCATAGTCATATAAACTCGAGGTTATATTCTTCGACGGTCATGCTGTCTTACTCGAGGTACATAAATTGTCTTCGAAGCTCTGCTTTAAAAGTGGCAGGGATAAACATCTCTTGGAAGAGTTTGGAGAATTCCTTCCAAGTGACCTTGTCCTGCCCAAGTCTTTTCTCCTTCGTAAGCCACCAGTGGTGCGCATTGCTGGTCAGCTGCATCCTGACGGCAATCATCCATCGATCTCTTGGTAACTCGGCTGCCTCCAATTGTTGCTCAATGTTGGTGAGCCATTCATGAACTTCGGTGGGCTCCTCCTTGCCCGAGAACTTGTTTGGCTCCTCCTTGCGATGGTTTCTGTTGTCTTATGAGGAACTGGTGGAGTCGCCCTCTCTAGTGCTGACGCGATGCGATCCTCGATGTGCTTCGTCTGTCTCTGTTGGGCCTCCAACTGAATTTGTTGTTGCGCTTACATCATCACGTAGATGGTCTGGGAAAGCTGCTGGGGATCCATCGTCTGTCCAAGCTAGGGAAACATCGTCGGTGGCAGTTGTCAAGACCCGTACCCACTGTAAGGTACGAGTACGTAACAATGCCCAGCCAACGCCACAGTGTTGGCGGTAGAACGCTGTCCTAGGTTACTATCTAATCAATAACTCATACAATTATATAAAGTACTTATCAAATCTCAACTCCGAACGGAGGACAAGTATAGATATAATAGAATCTCAATCACAGTCTAAGCACGATATAATAACACAGAAGTTTATAACTAAGACTAAATAATGACAACAAACCAACTACAAAATAATAATAATCTCAAAACAATCTCAAAACAAAATATATCTCAACTTATTTACAATTCAAGTTCTAAAACATGAAACTAAACCAAGTCAACTAGCTAGTCTCCCGATCACTCTAAGTGTCGAGACCATGGTAGCTAAAATATCTCCTGGTCCATAGTAAGTAGGGCAAGTGTCTTCAGGGCAATCATCTGTAAAATTTTCAACAGGTCCAGTCAGGACAGGAACGAGCACATCTCATCTAAAAAAACCCAAGTAAATGACAGAGAACTATAAAGAAGTTATAGATAATTGTATTGATGAACATGGCAGTTTATATTCAGGTGATGGTATAGAGAGACAGTTAATGTATAAGGAAAGTAAGGTAACTAAAACAAGAAAAGAATCATAGCAATGAAGACTGTAAATAGAAACTAGCTGAACTAGAGTAACATGATATAAGTCCATACAGTATATGTAACAAGTGTAAAACCCAAGTAAGTTCAGACAACATGAATATGATACCAAGTGATTCCAGTACAAGATGAGTCCAGTATAAGGTGATTCCAGTCAGTGATTAAAGATTCCAGGGTGAGTCCAGACTATACTCTAATAGTGTCCTTTAAAATACCGAGATCGACATGTAAACGACTGTAGGTATCAGGCACATCCTTCACTGATCAGGCGAGAGATGGCTATGCTTCCAGTAGATTCCAGTTGGGAGATTCCAGATTTGGGGTATGTCTACATGTCTTACTCAAGTATATCCCCTTCCAGCAAGTACAAGTGAATCCAAAATACGACACGAGAATCGAGATGAGTCCAGCCAACATGATGATACCAGCAATGATTCCAGAATGATTCCAGTAATAGAGGCCAGACAAGATGGTATGTGTGTCGCATACATGAATCTAGAAATATCCATACGTATTGTAACAGAGAATCATATACAACTAATTAGAACTGAAGTACGATAATTGACAAGTAAAAGAGAGAACTATCAGAGAATGTACTCGCTTGATACTCTGAAAAGAGTAGTATGATATCAGATGTCTACACCGGAGTCACAATGTCCTAAATATGGCAGTACAGGTTATAATGTGTATAAAATAAGATAAATGAAGTTTACGATGCAATCTACATGATTCTAAGTCAAATCTAGGTCAAAGTCAACTCTAAGTCAAACATGGTCAACGGTCTAGGTCAACTAGGTCAAACAAGTCAAACTAAGTCATATTAGGTCATACTAGGTCAATCTAGGTCAAAGTCAAACTTGGTCAACTCTGGGTCAAACCAAGTCAACATTTAGTCAAACTAGGTCTAGGGCCAGTCAACTCAAGTCTAAACAACAACCTATAGTGTCAATCTATACACTAGGCCTATATACATCCTATAGATACAAATATAATTACATATATTCATGTATACATTTTATTTATGTATCTATTTATACATACATTGCATATATATATATATATATATATATATATATATATATATATATATATATATATATATATATATATATATATACATTACATACATGCATGTCCCTATAATACATGTGTTACCCCACTCTAATACTCAAATACCTATAGCATACACATATAAGACATTACATATATACACACAATCTATATAGGGTACTTACCATATCCTAAGTATCACCTATGAATACTATGACATTACTCTATATCCAATACTACCCTACCTCAACATCCAAATATATAATGTAATATCTAATATCACTGCCTAACATATGAGGGCAACCCATGTATGAACTGAGTATAACCATGGTCTAGTAAGGGGCTGCAATGTTCAGGTTGTGGTATGTCTAAGGCTACCTGTTCTATGAATATTGAACCTTCGTATAAAAGGAATAAGGAGAATAAAGGACAACAAGCTACTCATAGACAGAGCATTCAAATACCTGAAGTAAGGGGGCTGGGTTCAAGACATCCTAACCACTCCCAACTGGAATATACAATTTCTGACACCCCAACCCCTCTAGTACAACACCAACATATCTGAAACTTAGGCTAACCTGCTACTAACATTCCTTCTGGTCTAAGGTCATTTGTTACCTACAGGTAACATGGCTACTGCAGCCATGCACTATACTCACACCCTCACTTCTGTGGCACTCCCTACATAACACAAGCACACATACTCTTAGTCTAAGGCCTAACCCTTACTATTACTGCTACTACCACTTGTCACTCCTAATAATCTGATGCATAAAGTCTTTGTGACTGATACAAAGACCTAAATGATTAATATAAGGTATCTACATGACTAATATATAAAATCAACCAACTGGTACATTAATAAGCTATATTTGATACAAACATATATATATAAAACCATGGACTGAACCATCTACTCATAGGGTGACTGAATAACATATATAGGTCTGAACAAAGATAAATGGGAACTGAAATATAATAGACAAGAACATCAATTGGTGACTAAATCATTAATAGATGTTCTAATATTCTATTATAGGGATATCTGAACATGGCCAAGGTGGATAAGCTAGGTGAAAGGGCTGAACAAGAAGTTAGCATCATATAACAGACTGAACAAGAGAGAAATAGGGGCAGAACACCACCTATATGTCATTAACCATGCTCGATTGTCAAGTGAAATGGTGTTATGTGAAGCAAGTATCTAGTGTGAATGCAAGAGAGTGTCAACAAGTGCAGTACAATACACGATGTGGCAGAGTGTGTCTAATGAGCGTCAACAAGGGCATGAATGTGTCTAAGTATGTCAAGTATGTATGTATAGAGCAAGTGCAGTGGTGTGTGTGAGTAGGGATATTAGGAAAATAGGGTTCACATTAACAGTTTCAGTATTTCAGTGTAATGTGTTCTCAGGAACAGTCCAATATGATTTCGAAACTAATGATTAAACACCAATCCTGGACCCTACATGTGGCAAAAACCCAGATACATATAGATGAACCATTCATGATAATTAATCCTCAACAATTTAGTTTAAATATAATTAATCTCAGCAAAAAGTCAAATCAGTAAACAAGTATCAGAAAAACCCCTTTTTAAACCAAAACGAAAACGAAAACCCAAACAACCATTCGTGTGTCAGGGGGTACAGACATGGGGATATGTCATGCACATCCATGTGTCCCAATGTGTCCAGAAATCAGGACACGAAGTATCCAAGAAATCGAATGCCCATACTGTCAGAACTGGCAGTTGGGACTGCCTCGTGCAGCCATATCGTGTCCGATTGGACACGACTCAGTGCTCGAGACGAGCCGTGCTCTTGCACAGTAACAGGTGGGATATAGGGCTAGGTTTCTGGTAGCCTACAATGTGTCAACGTGATATTGACATGTCGATACGAGGCCGTATCAGTGGCTCGAAATCGAGTGTGTGCGTGTCAGAGAAATTCAATGCGAGCTCGAAAACTTTCTCGACTCGCAACCAAGTGTCATGATACTTGGTGAGGGTCTTGTCAGACATAGCCCCCACCACATCGTCAAGTTTGATGTGTCCACGTGATGTGTTGTGTCGTGTGTCAAGCTCGAACAGCAGGGGATGTGCACAGTGTGCACGAGGCAGTGCAATACCAGTGCGCGGTTGATTTCTCTGTGCACACTGAATGAGGACCCATAAAATTTTATAGGAGTGACGTCAGTGGGTGCCCCCATGTGTCCATGAATTTTTATGGCATGTGGTGTCGTGTCGTGTTCGCTAGGACACTCGAACAGCAGGGAAGCCGCACGAGGTCTGTGCGCGGTGTCGTACATGAGGTACGTGTCCATTCTGGACACAAAAATCCCCTAAAATTGTGCTGAGTGTTTAACATAATTAATCTACACATTAAGAGCTTCAAAAACATGTAATTAGTTTTAGAGAATATGAAAATCCATTTCTATGTGGCATTTCAACAAACACTTGCACATACACATAGACACGTGTCCGATACGGACACCAAACGGACACGGTTTCCTACCAAACTTGAGGGACAGCTAGGGGACACCTAGATCTAGCCTAATATGCAAAGAAACCAAAATAAAAATGTAATTTGAAGGGTTTTACCTATAGGTGCAAATGACGAAGAAAAGCCCCAAATCGATTGATTCCCGTAGCTAGCCAAATCCTCCAAATTGCTCACAAACTGAAATCACTCTCCATGAATATCAAATAGAGGGTGATTAGAATCTATTGCAAAAGATTTGGATTAAAAAGGAATTAAAATAGATTTGATATGAATTAGGGAAGATGGGAATTTATCTTTCTTTTCTCTAAGTGTTGGAATGATACAAAAGAGACAAGAACTAAATGAGAAGAATATTTATAGGGAGGGGAGCCCTAGTGGCTGGTCATAATGAATAGGAATTAGGGTTAGGATTCAAGTCACGGGCCATAGGCCAAGTTTCATAAGTCATGGAATTAAATCCTTAAGTCATAAGTCATTGCACCTATCATTATTTCTCATATTTCAAACTAGTTCTTAAATGACTAAAATGAGGTTGACTTAAGTTAGACTAGGGTCACACCATGCTAACCAAGTCACCATAGCTCGAGTCAACATCTAGGGTAGCCTACAAAGTCTCAACTAGTCAAAGACAAAAATAACAATTACCACTCCAATAATTAATCAAATAATTCCAATAAGTCAAAATGAACAAAGTATCCCTAGGCTGAAAATGGTAAATAAATATCCCAATCACATGGTTAGGCTCTAGGTCAGACAGTCTCTAGGGTTTCACTAGCAGCACATCAAAATCACAAGTCATGACTTAAAACAGTTTTAAATTGATTAAAAAAATCACCAAAATTTATAATGTGATATAAATATAAATAAATTATAATTATAATTACAAAAGTTCAAAATTATTCTCATTTGGAAAATTGGGTGTTACAGCAGTACTGGCATGGATGGGACGTCGTCTCTCCTGACACTCTGTGGGAGTGAAGCTGTTGGATCATCTGGTTGGATAGAAGAACCTCCAACCGGTGGCGGGGTCGTGTCGACATGAGTCACTATAGCACCCTGCGGGGTGACGGCGGGGTTCTCGTCGCTGGCTTGTGGGTCCATTTCACTGTACTCGAACAAAACTTATAAGCTAAAGAAAAAGTGATATCAAGCAGGATGCATGTCAACGAAATAATTTCGAAGTCAAAATATAGAGTTCAAGGACGTGGAACAATATAAAGATGTGGATGAGATCCTAAGGGTCTTTTTATCCTATTCGCAGGCTCATGTCGGTACAGTAATGTAACCTAAGTGATTAACGTAGACCTGCATGCGCCACCACAAAAATATGTAACGCCCCAGTCCCAAAATACGTATAGGACCAGGATACGGTACATGCCGGCAACACTTCACCAATGGGCTAAATCTCAAAGTAAGCCCATTAGCGAAATGATTAAGCTGTAAATCATGATAACAACCCAGCAATACAATACAAGTTACGGGTCACAGCTAATCTCATCCACACAGAAAATAAGACACGAGAGATCAAGTCCACTAAAATGATACTAATGAGAAAGATCTGTCCAACATGAAATAGAAATAATAACTGTGCGGATAAGACATCCCGAAACCACAGTAAAAAGGAAACAAAGTATCAACTACATGTCCACAGATGAAAAGAAATAAAAAAACAAATCTAAATGAGGAACGCCATAGATTAAGAGAAATCCCCGGTCTCTACCTCGTCCTCCAGCGATGGTATGCCACCTACCTCGATTCCAGAACCGTAAACCTCCAAAAAACCCTCGCCTCTAACTAAGCCTGGAGGGATCACCAGGTCCTCAGAGGACTAGCAAGATACATAATATACAAGCCAAAAAGTAACAATATAAGTATACAGAGAAATAAGAAATAATGAATAAAATAATACGAGTCAGAATAATTAAGATACCAAGATCTAAGACACAAAGCTCCTAAGACACTGGCATGCCATACTAGTCGTGGCTAATAGGCCAAATCTATATACTATAGTCAAGGCAAGCACTCCCAATCTATAGTGTCTCAATCGCAGTCAAGACAAGCACTCCAATCGAGACAGTTACAATTCCTAGTAAAATAATCCCATAGACCGTAGTAAAGGTAAGCACTCCCAATTTATAAAATGTCAAAGTCATGTCCTACTCAAGTCATATGAAGTCAAGTCAAGTCAAATCACGAGAGTCAGTAGTGTAGGGCTAGACGACTCTATCATAAAACACGAGTGATCACGAAGGCAATATAACACACACTAGACGTATATCAAGAATGTAAATGTACGCTAACAAGATAAATAAAACTGAAACAAGATAAGTAACCGCAACTCAAGATAAAATAATCATGAATATAATGGGATAAGGAACACTAAGGAATTAAAGAACATGCATATAAAAGGTACTGTACAATTTGGCAAGGTATACTGGCCTGGTGTCGTGCTGTGAATCTGAAACGTCGCTCCCGCGTCCACGCCATCGGAACCCGACGCTCCTACATAATTAATTAACTAAATTAATCCACTAATCATGAACTTACAATATACTTAATTAGTCAAGATAATATTTTAAGATTATATTCAATTTCTCGTGGAATCCTTTAGACCCATACAATCAAACACGGGCTCCACGAGACACCGAATACAGTTTTTGGGTTTCCAACTCCCAATTAGTCAGTTATGTTCTTACTTCAATCATATACTTAAAAATCATATAAAAATAATAAGAATATTATTTAAACTAATTTTTTATAGATTTATCTCAGAATTTTTAGAATTTATATTTATAAAGAATTATACTACTAGTTGTCTATCGGGTCGACTAGTCTACCCGAAATTTGTCTAGAACTTCATTAATTATCTAAATTTATGCCCTCAAAAATAAAATTAAAACAGAATTAAAATGTCCTAAATATCAGAATATGAAATTTTGATGCAAGGGTTTCATGGTACTAATGGTTTGGAATCTTCTAGGTCAACAAGTCACCCAAAAATGACTAGTTTTGACCTATAATTTTTTCGACCAGAATTGAATTGATAAATTCATGGAAAAATTCTTAAAAATCCTAATTTAAATATATAAACCTACATAAAATTCATTTTTGAAAAATTCCTACAGAAACTTATAGTTCCTTCACAACGTGGTAAGTTTTGGCTCTACCGAAACATGAAAATAGCTATCATAATTCATGAAACTTTTATGGGTGAAAATAGTACCCAACAGACATCAAAACAATATTTTTATAGTACTAATACCATGATTTCTACAGATTTATGAGACGGGCTTGAACAGGAAAAGTTAGGGTTTCTTACCAAGGTCCTTATTTTGTAAAGGCTTCTTCTTGTCAAAGCTCCCTCCTTCGATGATGTCCTTATTCATTAATCCTTTCTTAATGAGCTTTAGAGGGTTGACAATGGTTAGGAATGGTTGGATGGGGAAGATGGAGTTTTTAGGGTTGGTTTGGTGGAGTTTGGATGGAAGAATGATGAAAAGGAGGAGTTTTATGAAGGAGGAAGAGATGTACAATGGAGGGATGATGTGTGGGGGCTAAGGGGGAAAGTGCTGCTGAATAAGAGGAGGATATGGAGAAGTGGTCGGCCAAAAAGGTGAGGGAAGAAGAAATTAGGTTAGGGTTAAGATTTGGTATAAGTGGATATATATAAATATAGGCTTTTATGAATTTGTATGCATATAGAATTTGGATCCTGTTTCTCTTGGAGTGTTCGGCCAAGGGGGAGGGGTTTTTTATTGGCCAAATATAATAGGGTGGGGGGTCCATTTAGTTTATTTGGTTATTTAATGAGTTGTCTAGTTGATTGATTGAGGATTTAAATAAAAGGTTTCCTAATATGGAACTAGTCAGATTTCTAAATATAAATGCAATCTAAATCTGAATAAATATTAAATATATATAGTTATTAATATATATTAATGCCCAACATCCCTACATAGGTTTGGGTTGGACTCTGGGTCAAATATAAACTAATGCCAACTAGGATTACACTAGGATTACACGTAGACACTTTATATAAATAAAAACTTTCCAAAATTAAAAATATATTAATATTAATAAAATATATATACAAAATATATATATCAACATAAAGGTATTTGAGAATACTATATGTCTATTTAGATATGGATTTGGTTTGGGTCAAGTCGGGGCTAAATTGGTACAACAGGGTCTCCTAGAAAGTCAGTAATCTAATAATTAAATAAATAAATCATCGGTGGGGGTTAAGTCACAACTTGGTCTGGTTTTTCTAGTTAGAACACACCTATGGCTCGACCTTCCCTACCAAGGGTAATACACTAGTCAAAGCACTTGACTATACTCTCCGTGCCACAATTTCTAGTCATCTTGTACTCCAAAACTTAACCATGGCTAAGGTCATCTATAATAATAACTAAATAATTAAAAAATATTCATAAAAATCCATAAAATCATAATTAAGCCAAATAAATAATAAAAAATAATTCAAAAAAATTTAGGGGTGTTACATTCTACCCCTTTAAAAGAATTTCGTCCTCGAAATTAAAATAACTCATTATGGGAAGGAAAAGTATGATAATGGTTCTAAGGTGTCTCTATAGTTTTCCTAATCAAACATTTAACAAGCAAGCACAAACTACTATTCTGCTTACTATCACTATTATAAAATTAAGTTATTACCTTCATTTGCTCCTTGGGTTGCTGTTCCGGCTTCAACACTCATGCCAAAGGTCGTCCGGGTCGTTGTTCTGCCTGTTGTCTTGCCTGCACAAACTGGATCGCCTAGTCAGGAAGTGGTCCACGCGGATATCCTCCTTACACTACGGGTTGAGCTGGTACTAATGGTGCTGGCGGTGCTCTCGTTGGGCAATCCCGAAGTTGATGCTGGTTGGAACCCCAGTTTAAACATAGGCCCAATCTTTTGCGACAATCTTTTTGGGTATGTCCCTTCTTGTTGCAATATCGGCAAACTGGCAGCTCTGGATTCGGATAGGGTGCGGCTCTTGGTTGCTGAGGTATGACGACGTATTTTTCAGGCCCTCCTGATGATGCTTTTGTTAATGGTGTGGTTGGATGTGGTCACTTCTCGCTGGTTCCCTTTCGATGGACTCACTCTAAACGTCGTGCTGCAGTAAGAGCTCCAGAGTAAGTGGTAGGTACAGTTGCTCCAATAAGCTCCTGTAGTCTGTAGTTCAGCCCTTCGTAGAATTTTTTGGCCTTCTCTTCTTCAGTCTGGATCAATGTAGGTGCGAAGAGGCTTAGTCATATAAACTCGACGTTATATTCTTCGACGGTCATGCTACCTTGCTGGAGGTACATAAATTGTCTTCGAAGCTCTGCTTTGAAAGTGGCAGGGATAAACATCTCTTGGAAGAGTTTGGAGAATTCCTCCCAAGTGACCGTACCCTGCCCAAGTCTTTTCTCCTTCGTAAGCCACCAGTGGTGCGCATTATCGGTCAGCTGCATCCTGACGGCAATCATCCATCGATCTCTTGGTAACTCGGCTGCCTCCAATTGTTGCTCAATATTGGTGAGCCATTTATAAACTTCGGTGGGATCCTCCTTGCCCGAGAACTTGTCTGGCTTCAAATGGCAGAAGTTTGCGATGGTTTCTGTTATCGTATGAGGAACTGATGGAGTCGCTCTCTCTAGTGCTGACGCGATGCGATCCTCGACGTGCTTCGTCTGCCTCTGTTGGGCCTCCAACTGAATTTGTTGTTGCGCTTACATCATCACGTAGATGGTATCGGAAAGTTGCTGGGGATCCATCGTCTGTCCAAGCTGGGGAAACATCGTCGGTGGCATCGGTGGCAGTTGTCACGACCCGCACCCACTGTGAGGGTACGAGTACGTAACAACGCCCAGCCTACGCCGCAGTGTCGGCGGTAGAATGCTGTCCTAGGTTACTATCTAATCAACAACTCATGCAATTATATAAAGTACTTGTCAAATCTCAACTCCGAACGGAGGATAAGTATAGATATAATAGAATCTCAATCACAGTCTAAGCACGATATGATAACACAGAAGTTTATAACTAAGACTAAATAATGACAACAAACCAACTACTAAATAATAATAATCTCAAAACAATCTCAAAACAAAACATATCTCAACTTATTTACAATTCAAGTTCTAAAACATGAAACTAAACCAAGTCAACTAGCTAGTCTCCCGATCACTCTAAGTGTCGAGACCAAGGTAGCTAAAACATCTCCTGGTCCATAGTAAGTAGGGCAAGTGTCCTCAGGGCAATCATCTGTAAAATTTTCAACAGGTCCAGTCAGGACAGGAACGAGCACATCTCATCTAGAAAACCCAAGTAAATGACAGAGAACTATAAAGAAGTTATAGACAATTGTATTGATGAACATGGCAGTTTATATTCAGGTGATGGTATAGAGAGACAGTTAAAGTACAAGGAAAGTAAGGTAACTAAAACAAGAAAAGAATCATAGCAATGAAGACTGTAAATAGAAACTAGCTGAACTAGAGTAACATGATATAAGTCCAGACAGTATATGTAACAAGTGTAAAACCCAAGTAAGTCCAGACAACATGAATATGATACCAGGTAATTCTAGTACAAGATGAGTCCAGTATAAGATGATTCCAGTCAGCGATCAAAGATTCCAGGGGGAGTCCAGACTATACTCTAACAGTGTCCTTTAAAATACGGAGATCGACATGTAAACGGCTGTAGGTATCAGGCACATCCTTCACTGATCAGGCGAGAGATGGCTATGCTTCCTGTAGATTCCAGTTGGAAGATTCCAGATTTGGGGTATGTCTACATGTCTTACTCAAGTATTTCCCCTTCCAACAAGTACAAGTGAATCCAGAATACGACATGAGAATCGAGATGAGTCCAGCCAACATGATGATACCAGCAATGATTCTAGAATGATTCCAGTAATAGAGGCCAGACAAGATGGTATGTGTGTCGCATACATGAATCCAGAAATATCCATACGTATTGTAACAGAGAATCACATACAACTAATTAGAACTGAAGTACGATAATTGACAAGTAAAAGAGAGAACTATCAGAGAATGTACTCGCTTGATACTCTGAAAAGAGTAGTATGATATCAGATGTCTGTACCGGAGTCACAATGTCCTAAATATGGCAATACAGGTTATAATGTGTTTAAAATAATATAAATGATGTTTACGATGCAATCTACATGATTCTATGTCAAATCTAGGTCAAAGTCAACTCTAAGTCAAACATGGTCAACTGTCTAGGTCAACTAGGACAAACAAGTCAAACTAAGTCATATTAGGTCATACTAGGTCAATCTAGGTCAAAGTCAAACTTGGTCAACTCTGGGTCAAACCAAGTCAACATTTAGTTAAACTAGGTCTAGGGCCAGTCAACTCAAGTCTAAACAACAACCTATAGGGTCAATCTATACACTAGGCCTATATACATCCTATTTATACAAA
The DNA here is from genome assembly GCA_029216955.1 of Iris pallida. Classification (NCBI taxonomy): domain Eukaryota; kingdom Viridiplantae; phylum Streptophyta; class Magnoliopsida; order Asparagales; family Iridaceae; genus Iris; species Iris pallida. Next base: position 19,110 of record JANAVB010012523.1, read on the forward strand.
TATAATTACATACAATCATGTATACATTTCATTTATGTATCTATTTATACATACATTGCATATATATATATATATATATATATATATATATATATATATATATATATATATAAATAAGAAATAATGAATGAAATCATCCGAGTCAGAATAACTAAGATACCAAGATCTAAGACACAATGCTCCTAAGACACTGACATGCCATACTAGTCGTGGCTAATAGGCCAAATCTATATACTATAGTCAAGGCAAGCACTCCCAATCTATAGTGTCTCAATCGCAGTCAAGACAAGCACTCCAATCGAGACGGTTACAATTCCTAGTAAATTATCCCATAGACCGTAGTCAAGGTAAGAACTCCTAATTTATAAAATGTCAAAGTTAAGTCCTACTCAAGTCATGTCAAGTCAAGTTAAGTCAAATCACGAGAGTCAGTAGTGTAGGACTAGACGACTCTATCATAAAATATGAGTGATCACGAAGGCAATATAACACACACTAGACGTATATCAAGAATGTAAATGTACGTTAACAAGATAAATAAAACTGAAACAAGGTAAGTAACCGCAACTCAAGATAAAATAATCATGAATATGATGGGATAAGGAACACTAAGGAATTAAAGAACATGCATATAAAAGGTACTGTACAATTTGGCAAGGTATACTGGCCTGGTGTCGTGCTATGAATCTGAAACGTCGCTCCCGCGTCCACGCCGTCGGAACCCGACGCTCCTACATAATTAATTAACTAAATTAATCCACTAATCATGAACTTACAATATACTTAATTAGTCAAGATAATATTTTAATATTATATTCAATTTCTCGTGGAACCCTTTAGACCCATACAATCACAACGGGCTCCACGAGACACCGAATATAGTTTTTGGGTTTCCAACTCCCAATTAGTCAGTTATGTTCCTACTTCAATCATATACTTAAAAATTATATAAAAATAATAAGAATATTATTTAAACTAATTTTTTATAGATTTATCTCAGAATTTTCAGAATTTATATTTCTAAAGAATTATACTACTAGTTGTCTATCGGGTTGACTAGTCTACCCGAAATTTGTCTAGAACTTCATTAATTATCTAAATTTATGCCCTCAAAACTAAAATTAAAATAGAATTAAAATGTCCTAAATATCAGAATATGAAATTTTGATGCAAGGGTTTCATGGTACTAATGGTTTGGAATCTTCTAGGTCAACAAGTCACCCAAAAATGACTAGTTTTGACCTATAATTTTTTCGACCAGAATTGAATTGATAAATTCGTGGAAAAGTTCTTAAAAATCCTAATTTAAATATATAAACCTACATAAAATTCAGTTTTGAAAAATTCCTACAGAAACTTATAGTTCCTTCACAACGTGGTAAGGTTTGGCTCTACCGAAACATGAAAATAGCTATCATAATTCACAAAACTTTTATGTGTGAAAATACTACCCAAGAGACATCCAAACACTATTTCCATAGAATTAATACTATAATTTCTATAGATTTATGAGACGGGCTTGAATAGGAAAAGATAGGGTTTCTTACCAAGGTCCTTGCGTTGTGAAGGCTTCTTCTTGTCAAAGCTCCCTCCTTCGATGATTTCCTTATTTTCCAATCCTTTTTTGATGAGCTTTGGAGGGTGGACAATGGTTAGGAATGGTTGGATGGGGAAGATGGAGTTTTTAGGGTTGGTTTGGTGGAGTTTGGATGGAAGAATGATGAAAAGGAGGAGTTTTATGAAGAAAGAAGAGATGTGCAATGGAGGGATGATATGTGGGGGCTAAGGGGGAAAGTGCTGCCGAATAAGAGGGGGATATGTAGAAGTGGTCGGCAAAAGGGTGAGGGAAGAAAAAATTAGGTTAGGGTTAAGATTTGGTATAAGTGGATATATATAAATATAGGCTTTTATGAATTTGTATGCATATAGAATTTGGATCCGATTTTTCTTGGAGTGTTCGGCCAAGGGGGAGGATGTTTTGCTTGGCCGAGTATAATAGGGTGGGGTCCATTTTGTTTATTTGGTTATTTGATGAGTTGTCTAGTTGATTGATTGAGGATTTAAATAAAAGGTTTCCTAATATGGAATTAGTTAGTTTTCTAAATATAAATGCAATCTAAATCTGAATAAATATTAAATATATATGGTTATTAATATATATTAATATCCAACATGCCTACATAGGTTTGGGTTGGACTTTGGGTCAAATATAAACTAATGTCAACTAGGATTACACTAGGATTACTCGTAGACACTTTTTATAAATAAAAACTTTCCAAAATTTAAAACATATTAATATTAATAAAATATATATACAAACTATATAGCAACATGAAGATATTTGAGCGTACTACATGTCTATTTAGATTTGGATTTGGTTTGGGTCAAGTCGGGGCTAAAATTGGTACAACCGGGTCTCCTAGAAAGTCAATAATCTAATAATTAAATAAATAAATCATCGGTGGGGGTTAAATCGCAAATTGGCTTGGTTTTCCTAGTTAGAACACACCTATGGCTCGGCCTTCCCTACCATGGGTAATACACTAGTCAAAGCACTTGAGTATACTCTCGGTGCCACAATTTCTAGTCATCTTGTACTCCAAAACTTAACCATGGTTAAGGTCATCTATAATAATAACTAAATAATTAAAAATATTCATAAAAATCCATAAAATCCTAATTAAGTCAAATAAATAATAAAAAATAATTCAAAAAAATTCAAGGGTGTTACAATGGGGTAGCAATTACAATGAGTCAGAGGACGATCACAATCTACCTGTCTACCTTCAGGATGACGAGACTCAGGTGTCTGAACTAGAGTATGAAAGATCGATCGTCCCTTCTATCTATCCTCACCAGATGTCCGTTTTCATAGCCGAAGGTGACAACACAGAAAACAACGAGGGGTCCAGTCATCAAAAATGTATAGTAGCCCTGGAGACAGGCCTAAATACGTTGAATGAGACTATACAGGCCTTGACTTCTATAATCTTGGAGATCAAGGACAAATTGACATCCAACGCTTCTTCTCCAGTCAATCAAGACCCGGGAATGAATGGGGAATCCAATGCACTTCCTCCTACACCAAGTTCTGTCATAAACCAAACAATGCAGCAGTCATCTACTCCGTCAACGACTGGGCCTACAATGTCAAACGACATGCAGCAGGCTCTAAAGGAGTTATACGGTCGTTTAGACGCCTGAGAAAAGCGAAAATCACTCCAAAAGATGGGGGTTCGGCAAGCATATCCTGTCGAATAGGACAATGTGATATATCCACCCAAGTACAAGTTGCAAACGCTTGCGTCATTCGATGCGAAGGAGTCTCCTCGTCGATACCTGAGGTACTTTGCCTCAGTAACTGGACATCTGCCAAAAGACGATGCTCTACCCACAAATATATTTATGGGGGCATTGTAGGGGGTAGCCTACGAATGGTTTTGCAGTCTTCTCGACAACTTTATCTCATCGTTCGATAATTTAAAACGTCGCTTCCTTGCTCGATTCTATGAAGGAGGAATGGACATGACGATGCCTACTCTCATGGACATTGTCCAGAAGGAGAAAGAGTCTGTACGTGCTTATATCAAGCGCTTTTGTTAGACAGCTCTAAGGTTACCATCTGGTGTGCCTGAACCCATGCTTATGGACTCGTGCTGTAAAAGCATGCTCCTCGCAATCAAGTTGTAGCACAGTTGTAACGCCCCAGTCCCAAAATATTTAGGACTAAGTACGTAGACATGCCAGCTGCATACATACGAAGTATATTTCGATATATGAAAACCTCGTATGTATACATAAGCTGTAAAATGCAGTAAACCAAAACTAACTAATCTCATCCACAAAATAAGAAAGTAAAGATATCATATAATAAATAGTCTTGATACAATATGTTGGGTGGAGATACATCATCTACCAACAAAATAAAAGAAGACGAACATGATATACAAAAGTATCAACGAAGGTAGCAAGATAGATCCAAGACGCGTCATCTTCGAATAAATGGAGAAGATCACGACCTCGGCTAGAATACATGCGAAAGACATGAACACACACCTGGAAAGATAACAGGTCCTCAGAGGGACGTAACAAGACACATAATATCGTGCCCTAAACTGAATAATAAAAGCTCAATAGAAAAGAATATATGACTAAACAGATAAATGTCCTTAACCATTATATGTGAAAATGTATTTTGAAGACAACATTCCACACAAGGGCTTCCGAGACTAGAAATACGGCGCGTTAGCATTTCAACCGAGGTACTGGTGGCATCTAGAGGAAAATAAATAAATACACGACACACTAGTCTCTCGGGTGAGTCACTAACGACAGCTAGAGAAAAGTAAATGCAGGACACATTTGTGTTTCAACCGAGGCACTAGTGACATCTAAAGAAAAGTAAATAAATGCACGTCACACTAGCTCTCTGCTGAGTCACTAATGGCATCTATAATAACAGTCATCCCCCTTCCCATGCAGTACTCGTGCTGAATCTACACCACGATATTTCTAATAACCGCTAAGTCTTCTAGGCAATTGTGTTAGCAGTTATATCCTAACGATCGTCCTGTACTCACTGATGTACGGTCGGTACGCAAGTTCAAATCTATATAAGACACGTGACATCGTAGCACACAGGTGTCGGGCCAATGAATGCGGCACAAACAAAGGTGGTCCCTTAACTCTAGGCCAAATGCATAAATAAAACTAAAGTATAGTAATTTGTAACTGCATATAGTTTTGAAAGAACAACTTATAAGAAATAAAACATGCATGATATTGAGCAAAAAATTAAATAGTAAAGGCAAGGTGTCTTGCCTAGTAAGATGCCTGGTGTGCTGCGATGATCCTGTTGGCATAGAGTTGACTTCGGTGTTATAACTACAAAAGACAGCCTCCGATGATGGCATAGACTGTTCCATCGAGTTCAGAACGGTCAAATTAGTTAGGGTCGACATAATGTAGTCTAGTCTTTGGAAGAAGATAGAGAATATGAGTTGCCGTGATCAAGAAACGGATAGTCGATGAGATTTGGAGAATAAAATACTTATGATATTTTAGAAAATATTTATACTATTTTAGGTAAAAATCATTTTTAGGCAAAATTCTTAATTTTGTAAAAGTAAGATAATAGATGTTATATTTACTAGAAAAAATAATATTTGATAAATACATAAAAATATAAAAAAATGTTTTAGACTTAGATTCTAAGTTTTGTAAATATATATTTTTCCAGTAGAAACATTACATCTTTTTGGACAAATACTTTTTAGAAAATATAATATGTTTTGAAATCCTAATAATTTATTTTAGAGATAACACTCTTAATAAAATTTTAGGTATAATATATATTTCAAAAATGGCTGAAATTACTCTAATAATATATTTCAAAACCTAATATTAAATTTGAAATTCCTATGCCATATTTTTGCTACCAAAATAATTTTTAGGGTTATTTACTATAAACATATTAAAAATAGTAACAATAGTAATATCAATGTATTTAGTAACCATCTTCCTATAACAATATTACACTGAATAACATATATCAGTTAAGGTTATACTAAAAATAAAAATAATAAAAGAAATAGATAAGGGATTGTGGAGAACACAAATTTCCAGAGCATGTTGTTTCTATTTTTTTAGAATAGTGAGACGAGGAGAAGGGGGTGAAAAAAAATTGAGAGAGAGAGTGTTACTCATCTCCTAGGAAGAATACGAAGAGTGTTCAATAGGGAAGGAAATGGAGTGAGGAGGAGAGAAAAGCGGGAGAAGGAGCCGGAGATAGGGGACTCACCGCGGGTTCTCATCGGAGGTGGTGCGCGAAGGCTGGTCAAAGCAGAGCTCGTCGCTCCGGTGGCGTAGATCGGAAGAGGAGGTGGGGCGTTGGTTGCTGACGCCGGCGGCGCTGTGGAGCGGTGGCGGCTCCTGAATACGGAGGCGACGGACTAGGATCGACTGGGCGAAGGTAGGCGGCCACACGTACGGGATGGTGATGGGCAGCGTTCGTTCTGCGGGGAGGCACGGAGAAGTCGGCGGCGGCCGTTGCGCTGCGACAGGTGAGTCTGGGGTTGGGCGTTGGTTTGTTTGTTTTTTTTTCTGCTTTCTCTATGGGGTGATGGTGGCTGTGGCCACAGCGACGCTAGCCGGGGGTTGCCGTAGCGGTGGTAGTGATGGGGTGGTAATGGTGGATGGTGACGGTTGTTTCGGAGGAGGTGTTTGTGGGTGGCTGGGCTCTGGCGGAGTTGGCGAGGAGGGTGGCAGAGGTGGCAACAGTAATGCGGCAACAGCGATGCGGCGATGATGGAGGTAAAAAGGGTGAGATTGATCGGAGTCGAGGGTACAGCGAAGTTGGGTGGTGGTGGTGACCGTGTGGGGATGGTCGGGAAGGTGTAGGGGTTTCTGGTTGCGATGGCGCTGTGAACAGGGGTCGCTGCTGGGGAGGAATGGCGTGTTGTGGTGGGTAGATAGTGATGGTGGCACCGTAGTTTGGTGGAGAAGACGGGGTCGGGCCTTGCGGTAGACAAGATTTAGAATAGGATTAGGGTAGAAATTTTGTGTCGGGGGTGTGTCCGACACGCGAGAATTCAATATATATGTATAATATGGAATAAGAGCGATGGATACCGACACGATGCACAACACGTCTTAGGTGGAGAAATTGGATTTGGGAATTTTTTTTGGAAAAACAATATGGAGCCTCCCCTTATATAGGGGGTTGTGCTCTTAGTTGGATATGCATTAGGATGTTTTAAACCCTCGATAGATAATTCCGTTATTTAATTTAAAACACCTTTTAAATCTTTCTAATATATAAAGTAGATAATCTTATATCTAATTTCAAAAACTATTTAAAAATTACCATTTAAAATCAAATTTTGATTTAAATCACAATAGACATATTTAAAATACATTTTCATAAAATTTAAAATAATAATAAAAATAAATTTTGAAAATGCAATTATATATACATAAATAAACTTTATACAAATATTTACATAATCATAGTTTTCTAAATCGCTACTACATTTGATCAACAAATAAATTAGCCTCTTTAGATTAAATAATAACGTTTGCAAATTCTCGGGGGCAAATAAAATATTTATCGTATATTATTTTCGAAAACTATTACTATCTCGTAAAATAAAATCTATAAATAAAACTTTTTCTGAAAACATATACCTCGCACATATTCGCACTCGTCGAAAAGATATGAAATACAACCTGCACGCGACGTACAATACGACACATGCCAACTTGTATGCGACGTACAAATCCAAATTACAACATCAATACTAAATTATTTATTAAAAAAAATTGCAGTAGAAATTTAGGGGTTTTACATAGTGATATGTGAATTGATTGGACACCTTTCATCACAGAAGCGAATGTAGCCGAAAGAAAGGCTCGGGACGTGCAACTGCTGGGTTTGAGTTTCCCCTCACTCGAAGACAAAGGGAAGCGCCCATCTAGCAATAACCCTATCCCCAAGGACGATAAAGGGAAGCAAGCCATTACCGTCAACATCTCCAAAGGTTCAACGTCAATGAACCAGAAGCCGACAGAAGCACCAAAGCTGAAGGAAACCTACTCCTTCAACGATGAAGACATGCTAGAACTCTTCGACATATTGATAAAGGGTGGTAAGATTCAACTCCTACCTCCCAAGCGTCTTGACGATGTGGGAAAGGTGGACAATCCAAAGTACTGCCACTATCACCAGTACGTTCACCATTCAACACGCGACTGCTACGTATTGAAGAGGCAGATCCAGTGTCTCATTGATGCCATGGTCATCTCACTCGACTACGAAGAAAAGACTATTACTGCCAGCATGGTCACCCTCCAGTTCGGAAGTTTTTCGAAAATAGAGATTCAAGATGTTGTCGTCCCCATCCCAAGGGCAACAATGGAAGTAGTCAACCTTCCACCGGCTCGTAACAATGCTCAAGGCCTCATCCCACCTACGATGCCCCGAGGAAAAGTCATGTGGATCCATCTTTATCTTGCCCTAGACATGATACGGACTGCAACGCGCTCTGTCAAGGGGAAGAAAGTCAAGTCGTGTCGTATGGTTTCTACCCCGACTGATGACACTTTTGTTACCACTTGTTTAAGCCATGACTTGTGCCTTTGATGTTTTACTAGTGAAACCCTAGCGACTGTTTGACCTAGAGCCTAACCATGTGATTAGGATGTTTTAATGTCATTTCTGACCTAAGGGTATTTTGGTCATTTGACCTCTTTGATTTATTTTGATATTTTGCATTGGTGATTGCTTGGTTTTAATTTCGAGGACGGAATTTTTTTAAGGTGGATAGATTTGTCACACCAGTTTTCAGGAACAGGGGTATTTTTGTCATTTTTCATTTTAGAATATTTTTGAAATTTATTTTATCATTTATGATATTGTTTTGGGGTTATTTGAATCGGGTTCGAATTTTAACTCAATCCGACTTGTAACGGGGACCAGGGGTAGTTTTGACTCTAGTGGGACCCACATACTAGTTAGCCATGGCCCACATGATATTAATTTTAGTTAGTGGTTAGACTAATTATTTATGGATAGGGTTTGGTTACATTATAAATTAAGAATGACTAATTTAGCCTCAACCATTGACCCTTTCCTAATTTTAATTAGATAGATTAGTGGAGGGGCTTTTTAGTCTTTTTAATAGGGGACACATAGCCCATATGGACTGCCACCTTTAGTTTAGGGATAGACTCAAGCCTTTTGATAATATCCATCCACTTTCTCTCTCTTGTTCTTCCCTAATTTTTAGAGAGGGTTTTATATAGATTTCTCCACCAAATCCCTTGATTCTTCCACCCAACCTTCTTGTTTCCTTCTCTACACAAGCCGAGGAGGAAGCTAGCCAAGTTTGGGAGGATTCAGAGCTCGTTCGTGTCCATTTGGGATTCCTACGTGTCGGTGTCGTATCGGAAAGGCTTTCGTTCGATTCGATCTACCGGAAGGTATAAATCCTTTCTCCTTTTCATTTTCTCATGCATATAGGATGATTTTAGACCCACGGGAATGACCCCATGGTTGTGTCTCCATTTGTGTCTGTTTCGTGTCCTTTTGGAGACTTCTAGGTGTGTCCTTTATGTGGGATTGTGTCCTAGTGGAAAAATCTCTATTTGGACACATGTATTTTTAGTTATATTGTTTTAAATGAGTATTTAGGTTTAAATCCTAGATTTCTATTTGTTTAGAGATGTGTTTTTCTAATGTATCGTATTGTATCATATTTATTTATCTATATGTGTGTGTGTATATATATATATAAATATATATATATATATATATATATATATATATATATATATATATATATATTTTAATATATATATATATATATATATATATAATCAATGGTTATATATATATATATATATATATATATATATATATATATTTTTTATATATATATACATATATATATATATATATATAAAAATATATATATATATATATATATATATAAATATCAATGGTTATATATATTAATATATATATCTCTCTCTCTCTCTCTATATATATATATATATATATATATATATATAAAATATATATATATATATATATATATATATATATATATATATATATATATATATATATATATATATATATATATATATATATATATAGAGAGAGAGAGACATTAGTATATATAACCATTGATATATATATATCAATGGTTATATATCAATGGTTATATATATTAATGTCTCTCTCTCTCTCTCTCTCTATATATATATATATATATATATATATATATATATATATATATATATATATATATATATTGTGTCTTATATATTTGTATATATATTGGTGTATAGATTTGTGTCTTTGTATGTGCAGAAGGGTGTATGGGATTTCGGCCTAGGAAGGGGAAATTTGAGAGTGTTTGGAGTTGGTTTGTGTGTGTTTGTATTGAGAGTGTTTAAGAGAATGGATGAGAGAATAATAGAGGAATAGAGAGAGTGGGATTGAATGAGAGAAAGGAGAGGGGGACCTGCTGCTATACACAACAGCTTGTAGGGGGATCAGCCCCATTGGGCAGCCTCTAGGCAGCCGTGTACTACCCCATATCAGCCCCCATTGGCTGTGTACATCAGTCCACTTATTCCAGCCATAAACTAGTCCTTAAATACCCTATTCCAGCCCCTCAATTCAGCATACAAGCTGTCCCAAACCTATCCTATATTCAGCCCTCATTTAGCCTATTTCAACCCCATATTGACCACCATATATCAGCCCAAACAGCCCTTCAAACCAGCCTATGTTCAGTCCCAAATAGCCCCATTGACAGCACTCCAAAACCAGTCCAAAAGGACATCCATTTAGCACCTAAAACCTGTCCTAAAGCAACCCCTAAGCAGTCATTATTTGCCCCACCAAACCATCCTTACCAGCCCCTTAAAATCAGGCCCTTAACAGTCCATAATGGACAGCTATAACAGTCCCAAATCAGTCCACTTTTTAACCCCCACTTGACACACTTTGATAGCCCACATATCAACCTATATTTAGTCCACATATCAATCTATATTTAGCCCACATATTAGCCTATATCTAACCCATTTGACAGTCCACATGTGACAGCCCTTATGGCCTATTGGACAGCCCCTATTGAACCTATATGTCTATATGTGTGTGTGTGAGAGTTTATATAAGTGTCTATAGGGAGTATATATATATATATATATATATATATATATATATATATATATATATATATATATATATATATATATAGCTATAGGCCTATGTGTGTGAGCCTATAGGAAAACCTGTATATGTGGTGCTATATGTGACCATATGTGAGTGACTGAGTGAGTGAGTTTGTGTGTGTGAATGGTTAGTTAGATGTGAGAATAAGATAAGGGTAAGGTAAAGAGGATAAACAACATGTAACTTAAGATGGGTTAGATGAGCTAGGAACTAGGATTTTATGGTAGGTAATGTTAGTATAGGATAGTATCTAGCTATCCTAGGAAACCTAGGTTAGTATTCCTTGGTTAGAGTGGTATGTGCAAGGTAATCGGGATTACCTTGGTAAGGGTAATGTAGGTAATACCTAGAAACTAAGGTATTTGAGTTTAGAGATTAAGATATGGTTAGAACTTGGTTCCATTGGTTGGTAATGGTCAGACATAGCGTTCCTAGACTAGTTTTGACTTCGGTTGACCATTTTGACCAAAAGTCAACAAAAGTCAACCGAGAGTCAAACTTAGCCTATAAGTGACTAGATTTGACCGAAACCAAACCAGAGTTGACCAGTTGACTGAAAGTCAACAGTTAGTCAACATTTGACTAGTTTGACCTAGGGTTGATCCAAGGTTGACTCAGTATTGACCAGAGTTGAGTTTTTGACCAAAAGTCAACTATAAGTTAACCCTAGACCCAGATTGACCTAGTTTGACTTGAATTGACTTCATGTGACCTTGTTTGACCTTGGTTGTCCCAATATGACCTAGTATGACCTAGTTTATCTTTACGTGACTTGGTTTGACCTAGTTTTGACTTAGACTTGCATATCATGACTAGATTAGCTTTTCTTTCATTATTAAACCCTGTTTGGACTCATGGCATCTCATCTATAGGTCTGTGATTACACTGAGCGTCTGTGCACTTTATCAGCTCAGGACCACAGGCCAGTACATTTACTGATAGTTTTCATTGTCTTGATATCTGCTATATCCGATTCAGTTGTAGTGTCTTACTTGATTTCCAGACACGATAGTTCACGGACTAGTATATGTCGTATCCTGTCACGAGATGTTGATCCTGGATTACTTGGTATATTAGTACAAGACTCGACTTGTTACTTGTACTTATATAGACATGGACTTGGGAGTGGGCTGATCACCTGCTTTTGAATCCCGTGTCATGACGTGTTATGTCCGGATCCTTTATACTACTCGGGGATGGGGAGTTATTAGTGGTTGTGTGATCAAAATCCCTACTTGTTCTTCACACTTGTACTCGTCACTTGTCTATAGCTACTTGTTCATAACTTTCCATGGTGACCGGCCTTATTCTTCACACTTGTTACTTCACACTTGTTACTTGTTCGTAGCCGGTCGGATGGAAAGCCTGAACATGTTTTCCCAAGCCGATCACATAACGTACTAATAATTCAAGGCACCTTTTATATTTATTTATCATAGGAGGCTAAGTTCTGTTCGGGAGAAGGGTTACAACCCGGTTCTTGTTTGGTTTAAGGGTTGTAACTCGGCTTCCGAATAGTCTCCAAGTCGCCCCATATATATACATATTACCGTCCTTTTTCAGTACTCACATCTTGATATATATTTCATGTTGATTTTGTCTTGTATTTCATTATACTATCTCTTATAGAATTTGTCAATTCATATGGAACTGCTATTGGTGTTTGTACTTGCTCATTTTCCTGACAGGATACCGTTGATATATTAAAGATGATTCTCAGACAGATTGCCCGACCTATTATGGGGTCGAGTCATATGGAGTAGACCTGGACCGTGGCTTGTTAGTAGAGCCACTAGACTTTGCTCACCCAGAGTAGTGTAGCTTAGTTAGGTTTGTCTGGTCTGCGAGCCAACTAGTAGTTTTCAGACTGTAGATTTTTATACTATATTTCTGTGACTATGTGGTGTTGTATATAGCTCTGGACTTGTGTGGATCTCGAACTTATTTCCAGCTTTCATCTATCATATTTCTTTTCCATGCTATCTACCTTAGTTTTACTTTGTGATTGAGACTGTATTTCTATGTCACCTCCATTCGATGTGTATATACTGTACATGCACCTTTATATTGTTTTCTAGTAGTATTTACGGACCTTATATACAGTGTTCTACCGTCGATTCTGCGACGTAGGCTGGACGAAACTACGTGCTCGTGTCCCTCATCAGGGTACGGGTCGTGACACCTTTTTGTGGTGGCCCATGCAGGTCAGAGTCGCAATTAGTGAGATCTCGTAATGGTGCTCGACTTAGAGTGCTAATTACGAGCCTGCGAGTAGGACATAGGATCTAGGATATGATATGAGTTACTCAATCATATTTTAGGAAAAATTCTGATCTTTTGATTACCATGACAACTCTTCTTGCATTTGAATTCAATTATCCTCCTTTGATAATATCTTATCTTGTGCCATATTGATCTCTTGGGTTCAATTCGTCTTCAGGATGACAGTAATGCGTTCTCAGGCAGCAGGGCCTAGTACAGTTCCAGAGAGGTCCGATCTAGTAGGACTTCCACCTCCGGCTACGGGAGTAGCAGTCGAGAGAGCAGTAGCCTCAGTCCCTGTCCTTCAGACGGGAGCAGCAGCGACGGTTCCAGGAGCTCTTCTATCTCCAACAGTGAGACCATCCATAGTCATTCCTGATACTCTTCTTCCGTAGCCTCCGCTACCGACTGATACTCAGCAGATGATGGCCCTTCTACAGCAGATGTTACAGACCCAGAGAGCACAGGCCGAGGCACAGCAGCATCAGGACGATGCGTCCCACCGCCAGACAGAGGTGTTGCGACAGAGCATGGAGAACTCACACCAGCTGGCAATGGCAGCAGTAGAGAGGGTTGCACCGGGTACAGTTCAGGGTGCCATAATTCAGCAGCAGGGTCAGGGGAGGCCTGGCACACACCTAGACTTCAAGAAGATGAAACCGAGGGAGTTCAAGGGTACCGAGGGTATCCTGTACGCGGATGACTGGTTGGAGGATGTCCATCGGAGCCTGGAGTTGGCAGAGGTCCCGAGAGGGCTTTGGGTGATGTCTGTAGTAAGCCAGTTTTTCGATATAGTGCTGACTTAGTTTCACACGGATCCTCGTGTGTCGGTGAGGGGTTTAACTTGGGAGAGCTTCAGGAAGCTCTTTAAGGAGAAGTTCTACCCAGATGTGGCCTTGACAGCTCTGAAGGCCCAGTTCGTTGCATTGGAGCAGAGGAACTCGTCGGTGGACGAGTATGCAGCAGAGTTCTTCTACCTTAGTAGGTTTGTACCGGATTTGATCCAGGATGAGGGGTACAAGGCCGGCAAGTTCCGGAGGGGTCTTATCCATGCAGTACGTACTCGTACCTCTGGGCGACGTGACGCGACCTTCGAACAGATCCTAATAGAGGCGCAGATTACAAAGGAGGACTTCGGCCTCAAGCCGAAGAGGGGCAACGACGTTCTAGGAGCGAGCTCGAGTGCGGGGCCGGCGAAGCGCCCTCATTTCCAGCAGAGACAGTTTTAGCAGTAGCCACAGTTACAGTTTCAGTAAGCACCAGCGCGTGTCTAGCAGCACCAGGGCCAGAGGCAGGCCATCCAGTATGCCTTCTGTAAGAAGATGGGGCACACCCAGGAGGTTTGCAGGATGAGGCTGGGAGTTTGTTTATTCTGTGGAGCTCCAGGCCACCAGATGAAGATTTGTGCTGTCCATACAGCAGACAGGCAGGCCAGGACAGAGTATAGCAGGCTAGAGGAGGCCAGCAGGGGCGATTTTTCGCCATGACAGTTGAGCCCACTCAGGCAGTAGCAGAGCAGATAGCAGGTTCCAGTCTTTCGATCTCCTTTCCGTATTTGTCTTCTTATAAACTGTCTTGAAATTTGATTCCATCTGTTCCTGGATCGTTTGATAAAATTTTGTTCTTGTGGTGTGATATTCTTCTGAGATAAGTTGTATAGGCTAGGTCGTCTTGATTATGAGACTTTAGAATCCTCTAGGGTCATGCTAGCAGGTATCGTGAGGACATGTAGTCGAAATATGGACATATTTCTCAGGTGTAGGAATTTAAGGTTTTCGCTGCCAAGCATACGGCAATACAAAAATTTTAAATACCATAATTCTAGATGTATGTACCTTAGTCGAGGACTCTGTGATTATCGTAGCCTTGCTCACTGGCATGACGGAGATTCTGAGTATCATAATTTTGGACAGACGCATACAGTTATCGAATTGCATAATTTTTCTGTGTTTACTTTGTTTTAATTTTTGAGGATGATTCTTTTAAGGTGGATAGACTTATAGTACCCAGTTTCTATTTGAGAGTAATTTTAAATTTTATAATTTTAGTCATTTAATTTATGCTTTGATTTTGGAGATTTTAATCATTTTAAATTTAAGCCATGACTTGTGATTTTGATGTTTTACTAGTGAAACCCTAGGGACTGTTTGACCTAGAGCCTAACCATGTGATTAGGATGTTTTAATGTCATTTCTGGCCTAAGGGTATTTTGGTCGTTTGACCTCTTTGATTTATTTTGATATTTTGCAATTGTGATTGCTTGGTTTCAATTTCGAGGATAATTTTTTTAAGGTGGATAGATTTGTCACCTCCAGTTTTTAGGAACAGGGATATTTTTGTCATTTTTTATTTTAGAATGTTTTTGAAATTTATTTTATTATTTATGATATTGTTTTGGGGTTATTTGAGTCGGGTTCGAATATCAACTCAATCCGACTTGTAACGGAGACCCGGGATAGTTTTGACTCTAGTGGGATCCACACACTAGTTAGCCACGACCCACATAATATTAATTTTAGTTAGTGGTTAGACTAATTATTTATCGATAGGGTTTGGTTAGATTAGAGATTAAGAATGACTAATTTAGCCTCAACCATTGACCCTTTCCTAATTTTAATTAGATAGATTAGTGGAGGGGCTTTTTAGTCTTATCAATAGGGGACACATAGCCCATATGGGCTGCCACCTTTAGTTTAGGGATAGACTCAAGCCTTTTGATAATATCCATCCACTTTCTCTCTCTTGTTCTTCCCCAATTTTTAGAGAGGGTTTTATATAGATTTCTCCACCAAATCCCTTGATTCTTCCACCCAACCTTCTTCTTTCCTTCTCTACTCAAGCCGAGGAGGAAGCTAGCCAAGTTTGGGAGGATTCGGAGCTCGTTCGTGTCCATTTGGGATTCCTACGTGTCGGTGTCGTATCGGGAAGGCTTTCCTTCGATTCGATCTACCGGAAGGTATAAATCCCTTCTCCTTTTCATTTTCTCATGCATATAGGATGATTTTAGACCCATAGGAATGACCCCTATGGTTGTGTCTCCATTTGTGTCTGTTTCGTGTCATTTTGGAGATTTCTAGGTGTGTCCTAAATGTGGAATTGTGTCCTAGTGGGAAAATCTCTATTTGGACACATGTATTTTAAGTTATATTGTTTTAAATGAGTATTTAGATTTAAATCCCAGATTTCTATTTGTTTAGAGATGTGTTTTTCTAATGTATCATATTGTATCATATATATATATATATATATATATATATATATATATATATATATATATATTTTTATATATATATATATATATATATATATATATATATATATATATAAAATATATATATATATATATATATATATATATATATATATATATATATATATATCAATGGTTATATATATATATATATATATATATATATATATATATATAACCATTGATATATATATATATATATATATATATATATATATATATATATTTTTTTTTTTTTTTTTTTTTTTTTTATATATATATATATATATATATATATATATATATATATATTGTGTCTTACGTCCAAACATCCATCTCAAAGAGATTGTAGTTGCTGCTGTATGTTGGGTGACATGGAAGAACAGAAACAAATGGCGTTATAAGGGATATCAGTACTCGGCAACTCAGATATTGTTTGAGACAAGACGACAGATTGGAAAAGCCCTGAAGCGATGCTCGCACAAGCCATCGATCCGAGTACTTGGCATAATCTAGGTGTTGGATAGACTAGTTATCATGTACTTTTGTTTTCCTCCATATCTCTCATTAAAATTGGTTGGTTGATATATATATATATATATATATATATATATATATATATATATATATATATATATATATATATATATATATATATATTGTGTCTTATATATTTGTATATATATTTGTGTATAGATTTGTGTCTTTGTATGTGTAGAAGGGTGTATGGGATTTCGGCCAAGGAAGGGGTAGGTTTGTGTGTGTTTATATTGAGAGTGTTTGAGAGAATGGATGGGAGAGTAATAGAGGAATAGAAAGAGTGGGATTGAATGAGAGAAAGGGGAGGGGGACCTGCTGCTGTACACAGCAGTTTGTAGGGGGATCAGCCCTATTGGGCAGCCCCTAGGCAGCCTTGTACTACCCCATATCAGCCCCCATAGGCTGTGTACATCAGTCCACTTTTTCCAGCCCCAAACCAGTCCTTAAACACCCTATTCCAGCCCCTCAATTCAACATACAAGCTGTCCCAAACCTGTCCTATATTCAGCCCTCATTTAGCCTATTTCAGCCCCATATTGACCACCATATATCAGCCCAAACAGCCCTTCAAACCAGCCTATGTTCAGTCCCAAATAGACCTATTGACAGCACTCCCAAACCAGTCCAAAAGGAAAACCATTTAGCACCTAAAACCTGTCCCAAAGCAACCCCAAAGCAGTCTTTATTTGCCCTACCAAACCAGTCCTACCAGCCCCTTAAAATCAGGCCGTTAACAGTCCATAATGAACAGCTATAACAGTCCCAAATCAGTCCACTTTTTAACCCCCACTTGACACACTTTGATAGCCTACATATCAACCTATATTTAGTCCACATATAAACCTATATTTAACCCATTTGACAGTCCACATGTGACAGCCCTTATGGCCTATTGGACAGCCCCTATTGAACCTATATGTCTATATGTGTGTGTGTGTGTGAGTTTATATAAGTGTCTATAGGGAGTATATATATATAGCTATAGGCCTATGTGTGTGATCCTATAGGAGAACCTATACGTGTGGTGTTATATGTGACTATATATGAGTGAGTGAGTGAGTGGGTGAGTGAGTGAGTTTGTGTGCGTGAATGGTTAGTTAGATGTGAGAATAAGATAAGGGTAAGGTAAAGAGGATAAACAACATGTAACCTAAGATGGGTTAGATGAGCTAGGAACTAGGATTTTATGGTAGGTAATGTTAGTATAGGATAGTATCTAGCTATCCTAGGAAACCTAGGTTAGTATTCCTAGGTTAGAGTGGTATGTGCAAGGTAATCGGGATTACCTTGGTAAGGGTAATGTAGGTAATACCTAGAAACTAAGGTATTTGAGTTTAGAGATTAAGATATGGTTAGAGCATGGTTCCCTTGGTTGGTAATGGTCAGAAATAGCGTTCCTAGACTAGTTTTGACTTCGGTTGACCATTTTGACCAAAAGTCAACAAAAGTCAATCGAGAGTCAAACTTAGCCTATAAGTGACTAGATTTGACCGAAAGCAAACCAGAGTTGACCAGTTGACTAAAAGTCAACAGTTGGTCAATATTTGACTAGTTTGACCTAGGATTGACCCAGGGTTGACTCAGTGTTGACCAGCATTGACTTTTTGACCAAAAGTCAACTATAAGTCAATCCTTGACCCAGATTGACCTAGTTTGACTTGGATTGACTTCCTGTGACCTTGTTTGACCTCGGTTGTCCCAATACGACCTAGTATGACCTAGTTTAGCTTGGCGTGACTTGGTTTGACCTAGTTTTGACTTAGACTTGTATATCATGACAAGATTAGCTTTTCTTTCATTATTAAACTCTGTTTGGACTCATAGCATCTCATCTATAGGTCTGTGATTACTCTAAGCGTCTGTTTACTTTATCAGCTCAGGACCACAGGCGAGTACATTCACTGATAGTTTTCACTGTCTTGATATCTGCTATATCCGATTCACTTATAGTGTCGTACTTGATTTCCAGACACGATAGTTCACGGACTAGTATATGTCGGATCCTGTCAGGAGATGTTGTTCCCGGATTACTTGGTATATTGGTACAAGACTCGGCTTGTTACTTGTACTTGTATAGACATGGACTTCGGAGTGGGCTGATCACCTGCTTTTGAATCCCGTGTCATGACGTGTTATGTCCGGATCCTTTATACTACTCGGGGATGGGGAGTTATTAGTAGTTGTGTGATCAAAATCCCTACTTATTCTTCACACTTGTACTCGTCACTTGTCAATAGCTACTTGTTCATAACTTTCCATGGTGACCGACCTTATTCTTTATACTTGTTACTTCACACTTGTTACTTGTTCGTAGCCAGTCGGATGCAAAGCCTGAACATGTTTTCCCAAGACGATCACATAACGCACTAATCATTCAAGGCACCTTTTATATTTATTTATCATAGGAGGCTAAGTTCTGTTCGGGAGAAGGGTTACAATCCCGGTCCTTGTTTGGTTTAAGGGTTGTAACTCGGCTTCCGAATAGTCCCCAAGTCGCCCTATATATATACATATTACCGTCCTTTTCAGTACTCACATCTTGATATATATATTTCATGTTGATTTTGTCTTGTATTTCATTATACTGTCTCTTATAGAATTTGTCAATTCATATGGAACTACTGTTGGTGTTTGTACTTGCTCATTTTCCTAGCAGGATACCGTTGATATATTACAGATGATTCTCAGGCAGATTGCCCGACCTATTATGGGGTCGAGTTAGATGGAGTAGACCTGGACCGTGGCTTGTTAGTAGAGCCACTAGACTTTGCTCACCCAGAGTAGTGTAGCTTAGTTAGGTTTGCCTGGTCTGCGAGCCAGCTAGTACTTTTTAGACTATAGATTTTTATACTATATTTCTGTGACTATGTGATGTTGTGTATAGCTCTGGACTTGTGTGGATCTCGAACTTATTTCCTTCTTTTATCTATCATATTTCCATTCTATGCTATCTACCTTAGTTTTACTTTGTGATTGAGACTGTATTGCTATGTCACCTCCATTCGGAGTATATATACTGTACAGGCACCTTTATATTATTTAGTAGTAGTATTTACAGACCTTATATACAGCGTTCTACCGCCAATCTGCGGCATAGGCTATACGTAACCACGTTCTCGTGCCCTCATCAGGGTGCGGGTCGTAACACAATGTAACAACTTGTGCGAGCGGTTGCACCAACTGCTATGGTCGCGTGGCATCGTTTGAGAGAGATGTGCGTGGTCGTGGTCAGTGTAGTGTGCACGCTCTGCAAAATTGGTAGCTTGTGCACCACGTCACCATGTTTTGGATACTGTTCGATCACCATGTGCGAGCTTCATCAGGTTGTACAGGGGCGCAATGTAACAACTTGTGCCTGAGTACAACCTCGCACACCCTGACACATTGCACAAACCACTAGCTGACCAAATCTTCTCGAGCGCCGTGCTGTACGAGATTCGCACGAATTTTCTTTGATATATGTGTTGTCAGCTGTCAGGTAATGATGATGTTGTTATAGTTTTTCGAGGATGCTGCCACATGGCTCTCGTGCAACCTGAGGTTGGCGCAACCTGAGATGAGCGCAACTTGATGTGGCACAGCTTGATGTAGGCGCAACCTGATATGGCATAACCTATTGATACGATGCATTTTCATGAGATGAATTCATAGCTTAATTTTTAGCCTCTACAAGACCACCTTCAATATTTTCGAAACTTGAACAGACTTCAAAGTTTCGAAATACTTTGAATTAGAAATGACTGTGTCTAGGTTACGCCAGTCAACTCGAGCCTGATTCTTCAGCGCAAGTTGCATGATTTAGTTCTATTTACAAAACTATAAATAGCCGTACCCTTTGCATTTATTATCTTCCACCATCGTTTGAGATTTCTCAAAAATCCTATTTCTTCTCCTTCTTCCCAAACTTCGAGAACTTCAACTAGCATCAATAGCGCCCAAACGCTCTGCTGCCGAGAAGGGCAAGACTGTGGCTGAGTCTTCTATGTGCGTATCCTGATATGCCCCGCTTTCATCGCGACGAGAGACGACCAACCCGGCCATGGAAGGTAAATGTCCGACCGTAAAACCGATCATCGACCACCCCCCTTTTAGGGTTTGGCCCGATTCTGACAACATATGCCCACTCTTTTTAGGGTTGGGTGTTCCCTATAACTTGTGCCTCCCTTTTTAGGGTTTGGTTGCTGTCGATTTGTGTTGTACGACATTTCAAAACTTATGTTCTCTTTTGATTTTTTGAAATCAATTTGGGTGCAACTTGACATGTTGCGCAGCGTAAAAATCTGGTGCAACCTGAATGCTGAGCAACATCAGGGTCGCGCAACTGGATTGCTGCACAACACAAGAGTCGTGCAATATGACTGCTGCATAACACAAGAGTCGTGCAACCTGACTGTTTGCTCAACATAAGAGTCGCACAACCTGTTGATGTAACATATTCTGCTTCAAAACATTATTTGAAACTAATTTATGTTTTTTCATCTTCATGTAGTTGACTTGAGAGAAGATCCCAATGTTGAAAGATTTGCTTCTGTATTTAATATTCCTGGATACAAAGATAACTTGTCACACGTGTCATATCCACATTATGACCTTCCTGAAGCTAGGAGAGCTATGCTCGCAGCTCAAGAAAACTCCACACTACTGTGTTTGATGAATGGACAACCTCTAGAAAGCGTGGATAATATAGTTCATAAGAAACCGAGCTTCTTGTTTGGTGATGCTGTCAAGAAGACGTCCCAACCCAAGGCCAAGAAGGAAGGCAGGGTTTATCAGTGTGGTGGGGGCAGGATGATGTACCTTCCAGAAATGTTGAGATATTTATTATTGTCTTGATATGAATTTTCGAGTTGCCCTCGCCGGATGGCATGGGATGTAACTCCACAGCAGCAAGCAAGAGTGGGGAGGATCTGTTACAGATTAGGTCTACAAAGTAGAGACCAATTCTATAACACCTCAGATAAAAACAGCTCCCATCTAAGAGGTCTGATGCCAGGCTGTGTACCTCCCGAGGACTCCTCGCTGTTACTCCCGGTCAGAGTACCAATTTTTGCGAATGAGTTTGCCAAAGTTGAAGGAAGATACCCGGACTAGACCATGCGAATGACAAGCCTGGTAAATCCAAATAATAAGCGCTGGAGCAGCTTGTCTAACTGGGTTCTGAACCACTTCAAAGACAATTTTCTGGAGATAGGTCTTTATGAAGCAATCTGGGCTACAGTTTATGGGTTCCGCCCGAATGCCCACATATTTTTGGCCCTGATAGAAAGGTATAATGATAAGACCGGTACCTTCATGACCCCGCATGGGGAGATCGACTTTGCTCTTCACGAGATGAAATTCCTTTCTCACCTGCCCATGGGAAACAACCCGTACAAGGAATACGTACCTACCAATGAAGAATTGGACATACTATTAACAAAAAATTCTAGAATGGTAGGGGTTTTCGAAGAGCTCTTATGTCACTACAAGATATGTTCCCTCTACTACAAGAGTGCTACCATAGGGACCTGCTACACATCTAAGTGGCTGCCTTATTTGTTCTTGGGTCATATTCATGAAGACAAAATATTCGATACTTGGGCTTGTGACCCTTGTTTCTTCAAACCACTCGACAAAAGCGACATCTAGAAACTGATGGAGAAGTATGATCAGTTTGACAATGAGCTAGAGGAAGATTGGTTTCCCTTCAAGGCCGGTGACATGATCGTGAGTTATTTCAGACAAGGTTATAGACCTATGTCTAAAGAAGCCCAGTTGGTGGGCTTTCTTTCTATATGGCTACGACAGTTCGTAGTCCCTGGAGGCAGTGTTGTCAACAGATTTCACCGAGGCGTCCTGTTTGCTACAGTACGTCTTATGTTCGGTTACAAGATGGACCTCCTTTCAGCGATGGCTTGTCGCTTAAATACGGGCCTGCTCTCCTTTGTATACACAATGCTGCATAATAAGGATGCCAGCAATGAATTTCCTCGTACTGAGATGCCCTATGCGTATCTGTACGGGTGGCTGCACTTGTATTATCCTGGTTTGATGGACCCATATATGAGTGTAGTAGGAGGTGACTTCATGAGGCGGTATTCCAATGCCCGTTAGAATATCAGCGCGTTATCAGAATGCCGACGAGCATTGAATAAGGGTTCTGGATGGAGATTCTAATGTGTCCCTCCCCCTCAAGGGTATGGACATGTTCCTCCCAATCTTATGGATTTGGAAGCCACATCGCTTCGTCTGATTCCCACCACCTTTGAATGGTTGAAGTCAATTCGGCCATCTCACCTGGTGTTCCGTTTTGAAGAATAGTGCTTCTTGGAGCCATATCTGCCAAGCTGATTTGTCCGATAGTTTGGCTATGATCAAATGCATGTGAGATATGCCACAACTTGTCTAAATGCCAGAGGTTATTTGATTGATGGAGCTACGGCGTGGAGCAACTACAATGCTCGGGACACTAAGGCAATATTCTTCATGCCAAATGTCCTTACCCAGACAGGTCCACGTATGTTGTACACATAC
Source organism: Iris pallida (assembly GCA_029216955.1). Lineage (NCBI taxonomy): Eukaryota > Viridiplantae > Streptophyta > Magnoliopsida > Asparagales > Iridaceae > Iris > Iris pallida. The sequence continues at coordinate 42,401 of JANAVB010012523.1, forward strand.
GCGAACTTTTATACTTCGGCGAATACTTTTGTCGAGAACTTTAATCAATCCCATAGCTTTGCAAGTGACAAACGTACGAAGGCTAGGATTCGTACAACATTGTCATTCAGAGATGCTGAAGATCAGGCTCCGGCCGATGATCCATTAGAAGCTTCCCTTGTGGGATTTGCCGATGAAGCAAATGATACATTAGACGTACTATTCAAGGTCAAAAAAGACAAATCTTCTGCCAAAGGTCTTGGCAAGAAAAGGAGAGCTGGAGAATCATCTGCTCAGCCTAATGATCTTCTTTCTTCACCCAAAACTATAGAGAAGAAGAAGATGAGGGCCGTAGTGGCTGTAACTGAACTGGCTACCACCAGGACAACACGATCTCAATCCAAATAGATGACTACTAGGACGTCTCCTAGAGTAGGTGAGACGACTCCTTCATCGATTCTGAAGCAAAATGGGACCGTCCAAGAAGAAATTCTCGGAGAAGAAGAACCAGTAGCACCTTTGCATCGGAAGCCTAGAAGTAAATGCTGGCAAGTAGAGCTGATCATCCAAGAGTTGGCTCTTCATCCACTCTATCTGAATTAGAGACACCGTTATCCTCGCAACAAGATTTGCCACCCCAACAAGGTAGATTTCAACATTGTCTTCATGTCAACAAGAATAAATAATATCTGACATATTTTTTATTTGCAGATGTTAGCATTCCGGCTCCGATCTCTACTTAAGGGATTTTGAAGCCAATGATCACACAAATGACGATTCCCGTGACTGTATTAGCAGCTGCGGTAATTATGATGTCATGTCCAACTCCAGGAGTCTCAAAGACTACACTTCCTGAGAAGGAATTGCCTTTCACAGAATCCAATCCGGACGTCACTTTTCCTCCCGTAGCCCAAACTCCTACTCACTCTCAAGAGGATCGAAAAATGATAGCGGCTCTGGAGGGCTGTGATTACGGCGATGATTTGAAGATGATTCTACAAGCACCATTGAAGGAGACCAAACTTCAGCAGAAATCTTGCTGAATAAAGCTTTACCGATTGAAGAAGGTCATACTACTGTTGAGGGTGAGGAGCACTCTATTGTTGAAAAGGGGTTTTCAAGTCCGAAAACTGATGAGCCTGAAAATAATGAAGATCAAATTATAGCTCTTGAAGATGTTGGGAATGATAACAATCCCAACATTATTGTTGCAGAGACTCAAACCCCTACTGATCAAATTTTTGAAGTCAGGGATATAGAAGAGTTTTCCCCAGTTAACCAAGCAGAATTAGGGGCTGAAAGCAGCCGCTTCTTATCGGGCGGCTCAGAAGCTGGAAGCAGTCAGGTAGCAGTGTCTGAAACTACCATGGCTAGACTCTGCTCTGATCTGGATATGCCCTGTGAGACCCCATATCTATTACCATTTTTTATTTTTATTTATCTTAATCCCTAAGATAATATTTTAATAATGGTGTATATTGATCGCAGAGGGACCTGTGGGAATGACCAGTTCGACAATGGCTCCTTTGGACAAAGGAACTCATGTAGGAGAAGGAAGTTCATCCCAGATGTCCAAATTCGGGTCTCTTGATGCACAATCTAAAGTACTTTCAACTGCTGCAGTAGTAGAAACTCTGATGGAAGTAGTGGCCACTCCAGGCGCCATAGCGCCAAACAGATTTGTTGTGGCTTCTTTCACCAATGCCTTCTACACATCTCTGAGGCCTTTGGTTCAAAGGGTGATGGAGAGGAATGATGTTCCTTTTTCAACAGTCAGAAACCCCTCGTCCTATATAATCGAAGGTATTCATGTTATTGGAGACCGAGATATGGCAACCTATCTGGAGCATGTTTTGGACGAGCTGGAGGACTCCATCAAGATCTACAAGGACCTCAAAAGAGGGAACATTCAGCAGCTCATGGATGCTGAATGTGACGTCATGGCTCGTGAAGCTAAAATGAATAAGGCTAATTTTGAATTCTTCTTGGTAGCTTTGTCTCGACGCTCCGCAGAGATGGACACCCAGATTATTGAAACAGCCTCTAATTTCGAGTGTCATAAAACTACAGCTACAGAGAAAGAAAAAGAAGTCCTTGATCTGGAAGCTGAAATTGTTCGGCTCCAGGAACGACTCAAGATATCTAAGCAGCATGTAGAAGAAAAAACCCAACTGCATCAAGCTGCTACAAGCCAATTGGACCTTTCACTACCAAAATTTATCGATTTAGCGACGGCCCTATCCGTCGCCAATCCGACGGTAATTACAATTAGCGACCGATAACTGACGGATGTTGGCCAAAAAATCCGTCGACAATCAGCTCGTCGCTAATAACGGTCCGTCGCTACGTAGTCGTGAAGCGACGGAATAGCGACGGCTTTTCGACTTCACAATACGAAACTTTAGCGACGCATTTCCGACGGACTCTCGTCCATTTCAAATTTTAAGTACTGAACTGTGTAGACAATAGCGACGTAAAATTTTGTCGATAACCCGTCGTAATAGCGTATCACAGCGTATCGTTCCGTCGCTAAGCCGTCGACGCCTTCGATAACAAAGGACGGATTAGCGACGGTTTTCTGACGAAAAATCCGTCGATCAGCTTCTGGAAATTTATGTCATTTCCAGCAACATGGTGACGGATAAGTCGTCGCTATTCCGTCGATATATATCGACAGAATACGGACGGATTAACCGTCGATCTTGTTTTGGAAATTCTTGGAATTTCCAGAATAAGGGTGCGGATAGGTCGTCGCTATTCCGTCGAACAATGTACCATACCGACGGATAATCTGTCGACCATCCGTCGCTACCTGGAAACATTTTCAAATCTCCAGTTAGCGACGAAATAGCCGTAGAAAAGTAGTCAGAAACTGGTAGTAACCATCGCAAAACGGTCACAAGTCCGTCGCTAACTGAGAATATTTTAAAAAAAAAATTACAGCGCTTTCACTTTTCGCAAAAATTTGCTTAAACTAAACCAATATATAATGCACACCAATTATCCAACAATCACATAGACCAAATATATTATGCACACCAATTATCCAAGAATCGTATAGACCAAATATGCACATACGAATTTAATGCACACCAATTATCCATGAATCATATAGACCAAACCAAATTAATATAAAATAGACATCAATTATCCGGAAGAGTAACCTAATATCCATCGTTATAATCCAATCATAGCACAAATATTCCAAATTTTTCACAAATATTCCAAAACACATAGGAAAGAGTTGGCCAGTTACAGTAACCTAATATCCATCGTTATAATCCGATCATAGCACAAATATTCCAAAATTTTCACAAATATTCCAAAACACATAGGTTGTAAAGGTGGCCAGTTACAGTAACCTAATATCCATCGTTATAATCCGATCATAGCACAAATATTCCAAAATTTTCACAAATATTCCAAAACACATAGGAAAATCGACTTTGGCCTCAATAAAGACCACAAGTCAGACGATGAATCCTCACAGCCAGGGATGATAGTTGCGTTGAGGCATGTACCATTCTATCAGCCACTTTGCATACGAAGGCTCAATCTGGTTGAGGTCTTCTGTAGGGACAGGAGGGTCGGTCCCGATGCTATTACTCTCTGATGGTGGCTCCTCCTTAGCTTCAAGCTTGGGAGCAATCTCTTCCCTGATGGTCATCGGTTCTTTCTTGACCTCGATCTTTAGTAACACCTTCTCCTTAACAGTTACCGGCTCTTGTTTGACGACGGAGACTTCCTCCGTGTCGACCTCCAACGGTTTCTTGCCTCGACCCCTTCCTCGACTAGCAGCACCACCTCGACGAGTCCTAGGAGCCATCTTTCTGATAACAAAAATTTTTATATAGGGTAAAGAAATTTACTCAAGTTATAAAAGTTGTGACGTTGGTTTTTTGCGTTCATCATCATTAGAGGGAGCAGCACTGGAAAAGTTATGACGTTGGTAGCATGAGAGAGTAAAAATATGTATCACAAGACTAATAGAATTACTATGTAATCATGTACTCACCAATAACCGGATGTAACTGGAGTCGTTGGGCCTATCGTGCAGTAATTTGTGGATCCGCTGGTATATGCCAGATGTACTTAGTATCTAGTGTATCGGATTAGTATCGGTCTATCGGTTTGGTATAGGACGTATCATATTGGTATTGGCCTTAACAAATTGGTATCCTCATATATCCGATATGTATATGTATCGGCCGAATAGCTAGGATTCATATTGGCCTTATCGATTTGGTATCGGTCATATCCGATAGGTATCGGCCGTGTTGGATTAGTATAGACTATTTCGGATTATTATCGTGGAAGGTTTAGTAACAACTGTACTTGGATTTCTCTCTTCTCGAGCTAGAATACCATTGCAAGAGAACCACCAGATCGTGATTGGCCAGTTACAGTAACATACATACTTCCTTTTCCATCAGGAAAAGCGAGATTGAAAAGGAAGTATGTATGTTCTGTAACTGGCCATCTACGCTCTCGTGACTCTCTTGCAATGGTAATCTTGCTCTAGAAGAGAGAAATCCAAGTACAGTTGTTACTAAACCTTTCACGATACTAATCCGAAATGGTATATAATAATCCAGCACGGCCGATACCTATCGGATATGACCGATACCAAATCGATAAGGCCAATATGAATCCTAGCTATACGGCCGATACATATCGGATAGGACGATACCAATTCGCTAAGACCAATACCAACCGATACGGCCCATACCAAAATGATAGATCGATACTAATCCGATACGGTCAATACTTATAAGTACCTACGGTCCAGGAGGTTGATCCGCTATAGTACATCCATGTACGATCAACGAAGTAACGATCCATTTCAATTTGGATGTGAAAATCTGTATCGTAAGACAAACTAAACATAATCAGTTCTATTTCACATGCTTAATTGCCAAGTATAGGAACGAATGGCTCAGAACACAACCTAAAATTCATTCTAGCATACATTAGTGTGAATCATCTACGTTATGTATATATAGTGTAGTATATGTTCTTATCGTATCTAGTATCTAAAGGATGTAACAGAATCAAGATGAACTCACATAATGTTTACAGTCTTGGTCTCAACTGTCTTCGATTCTATGATCCCATGTCTTAGGTTAAATAAATCACTAACCTCATCATGGTGAGTCTTGGTGTAGCACTCAAATGTGGGGCACCTGTAAAATCGTCGAGGTTTTAAATCATCGACATTGAGTTTTAAACCCTCACATAGCCTTTCTGCTTCACTTCTAGGGTCGAGCAGCATCTTCTTACAAGTTTCGGTCTCCAGATACTTAGTGTCAAGATTTTGGACGCTTTCGTAGAGCATGTCAACGCATCCTAGCGTCAATTTTATGTCGAGGAAATTGACGCTAGGATGCGTTGACATGCTCTACGAAAGCGTCCAGAATCTTGACACTAAGTATCTGGAGACCGAAACTTGCAAGAAGATGCTGCTCGACCCTAGAAGTGAAGCAGAAAGGCTACGTGAGGGTTTAAAACTCAATGTCGATGATTTAAAACCTCGGCAAATTTACAGGTGCCCCACATTTGAATGCTACACCAAGACTCACCGTGATGAGGTTAGTGATTTATTTAACCTAATGTAGTAACCTTATAATTTAAAGTTGGAAGAACATGCAAGTAGCCTTATAGTTTTTGCCTCGCCAGTCAAATGGCTTAATTGCCAAGTATCAGAACGAATAGCTCAGAACACAACCCGAGATTCATTCTAGCATACATTAGTATGAATCATCTATGATCTGTATATATGGTGTAGTATATGTTCTTATCGTATCTAGTATCTGAAGAACGTAGCAGAATCAAGATGAACTCACTAATGTAATACTAAGACATTGTTTTCCATAAATAAATTCCTTTATTTATTGTGTATCTGGGAAAATTACAACTGTGGGAATCTGATCTAGAAGACGATCACTTTATCCCTTGGACTATACGAAGAAGAAAAGCTCTCAAAATTTTGACAGTAGATAACTATGTATCTGTACAATGAATGAGAAAAAGAACTCTATTTATAGAGTCAAAAATAATAACTGAAAAGATAACTGTCTTCACAGCCTATGCTTAGTTGAAAATCACGCAGGATTTAACATACGCAAGGTTGTGAGAAGTTACTGGACGTGGCCTGTAACTGTTGGACACATGGCGATCATGTATGAGTCGTGTGCAAGTTACAGGACACGCAGGCGAGAGATCAGTGGCATGGCTGCCACGTACTCCAATTTGATGAAATCTATGCAGACTTGTTGAAGACGAAATCCACGCAGACTCGGGGTAGAAAGCTTCAAAATCCACGCAAACTTGGGGCAGGAAACTTCAGGATCCACGCAGATTTGGTGAAGAAAACTTCAGAATCCACGCAGACTTGAGGAAGAAAACTTCAGAATCCACGCACGTTTGAGATAAAGATCTCACAAATACACGCAGACTTGAGGTAGAACTGCCAGCTGTCTTGATTTGGCGTGCCTCGACTGACATAAAATCTCTGACAGTGATTATTTTTGTCAGTCGCATTAAATGACAAGAAGCTCTTTTGGTATGCCAACATGACGAAGGTTGAGTCTTGCTGAAGAAGATTTCGAAAATCATGCAATAGATGGCTGTGATCTCTCGAATTCTGTGCATACGTGGCATACGAATAGACATTCTTCGACTGTTGTGCTGTCAGTTATAATTACTCTCTGACAAATGATGAGCTGTCTCCTCAGCGTGATTTGTAAATATTGTCCTGATCAACTGAGCGTGACTTTTGACTCTGTCCTGATCAACTCAGCGTGACTGTCATTTTTAAAGGCCTACAAGACCCCCTTCAAAGTTTTCGAAAAATTAAAAAGACTTCAAAATTTTCGAAATACTTTGAAAATAAGATGATAAAATGAAATCAGTCACGCTGAGATGACTTTAAAGAGATATTTATTCCTGAATGATTGGACTGTTGGGATTCTGTGTAGTTAGGATCTCGTATCAATCTCCTAAATGGAGGCAAATCATGATGGGTCGTTTGGAATTCTTCATAAGCCTATAAATAAGCCATAGATTACTTCTTTCTTTCTTTACTTGCATTTGAAAGAGAGAACCCACAGAAGAGAACTTCATCTTCTCCGACGAACTCCTTCCTCTTCGACTTCTTCTTCTCCTTTTTCAGCAGCAATGGCTCCCAAAAAAGCTGATGCTCAAGCCAAGAGGAAAGCCCCTGCGACTTCGTCGCGTGCCATAACTGACAGACTTCCTCGACAAGAAGTCCCGTAAGCTCCTATGCATCGTAACTGATGGGAGAACACGAACTGTCGAAGACGATGAAGATGAACTCCACATAGAATTTTTTAGGATCTTAAGATATTAAACTTCAGAAATATATCCCCCCTTCTTAGGACAAAGGATATTTAATAAAGTATGCCCCCTCTTTAGGGTCGGCCATACTTCACATCTTCGTATTTACGAAGCTCTGTGTTTCACGCAAAGGAGCATGGTTCTCATGACTCTGCGTGATTTTTCATTTTGGCAGAAAATGTCGATGTTTGAAATAGTCACGCAGTTTCCATGACGACTCTGCGTAATTTTTTATATATTGGCAGAGATGTCAATGTTGAATTATTCGTGCAGACTTCTGAGAGTCATCTTTTGGATAGATTAGTCTTGATCTGTCAGCATATTTTTGTCATTTTCACTTAAATGTGATTCTGGCAATGATGCATGACTTTCATCCTAATCTGTCTGAGCCTTGCGTGAATTAATCATCTGTATGAATAAATCGCTCAGCATGTCACAGTAGTATATCCATATGGAGTCTGCGTGACTTTTGGAATTTCCTTCAAATACTGTAATACACGCATAGACATAGATATATCTGACTTTGTCTTCTGTCATTTCCTGTAGTGAACATCCAGAGCGAAGAAGCAGATTTTGAAGGGTGCTTGAGTATCTCATTTAAGCATGATCTATCTCATATAACATTCCCTCAATTTGATCTTTTTGAAGCAAGACTATCACTGTTGACCAATCAAGACCACACAACCTTACTCTGCTTGATGAATGGACAACCTTTCCAGAGTCTGGATCTGGTATCCCACAAGAAACCAGCATTCTTGTTCGGAGATGCTATAGCACAAAAATCTCAGCCGAAAGGCATCAGGGAGAAGGTATGCTTCTGTTTTGAGGGGGATGTGAAACAACCCATGTACTGGCCAAAGGTTTCCAGGGGCTTGTCAATCATGAGACTTATGTATGCCAGCTATCCGAGAAAGATGTCCTGGTATTTGACAGAATATCAGCAGGCGAAGGCAAGCCATATTATTTACAGGAAGGAGGGATTTTTTAGTGCCCCGGAGGATCATGTATCAGTGTTTTGGGGTTTGAAGCCTGGATGCATACCACCTGAAGATTCATCCATATTGATGCCGTTCAGGATGCCCATTTTCATAAACGAATTCATGTCCAACAAGAATGCATTCTATCCGACCGATTCGACGCCAAGGATGAACGGTCTAATGAATCAGGAGAATGTGAGATGGAAGACTTTAGTCCACTGGGCTTTGGGGAATTTTGAAACTGCGCTGAAGAAGATAAATCTCTATGATGTCGTCGTCAATTCATCCTACGGCTTCAAACCTAACCCTTTTTTGTTCCTGGCTTTGGTTGAGAGGTACAACCATAGGACGGAAACCTTTATGACTCCGAAAGGAGAGATGGGCTTCGCCTTTCATGAGATGGAATACATCTCACACCTGCCTTCAGGCTCGCTGCCGTATGAGGAATATGTTCCTACGACAGAAGAGCTGAACTTTCTGTCAGAGAAGAACCCAGAGATGGTCAATCTATTCGAAGAGATGATGTGCCATTTTGGCACATGTACTCTATATTACAAGGGTTCCAAGGATGAAGCTGGCAACCACATTCAGAAGTGGATGTCCTACCTTTTCATGAACCGTGAAAAGGATGATAAAAAAATAAGCGAGAAGAGATGGTACCAGATCAACAATTTTAAACCTCTCTCTGAAGGTGAAATCATTTATCTGCTAGAGAAATATGATTGCAAGGATTTCACTATTACTGAAGACTGGTACGAGTTCAAAGCTGGAACCACTTTCAGCTCTTATGTTAGACAGAGTGGAAAGAGTCTGTCAAGGAACGGTCATCTGGTCGGATTCCTATCTCTGTGGTTGAGGAGATTCATCGTTCCTGGCTCCAGTTCCTTAGACAGGATACACAGAGGCGTTATCTTTGCAGCGGTGCGCCTTGTGTATGGTTACAAGCTAGACTTATTATCGGCAATGACCTGTAGGCTGAATGCAGGTCTCCAGAATTTTGTCACTAACATGCTGTCTGCTCAGAGGATGATGACTGAAGAATTCCCAAGGATAGAGATGCCCTTCACGTATCTTTATGGTTGGCTTCTCCTTCATCATGATGGTCTGATACCTCCAGAGGCAGGAGAAAGCAGCAGTCTTTTTCTGGAGAGGTACTCTGGAGAAACGTTCTGGAAGGTTCACACCCTCCCAGAATGCAGAAATGTCTTGAATCGGGCATCACATTGGTCTATCCAATGTGTCCCTCCACCACAGGGCTATGAGAGCATGCCCTTAAATATGATGGACGGATATATGGGGAACAGGTTAGACGATGTAGCCTTTCAGTGGTTGCAGAGGATACGGCCTTTCCATCTAGTGTATCGTCATGAAGAAATGGCGTATCTAGAGCCATATTTACCAAGCCGATTTGCCAGGCAATTCGGTTATGATCAACTTCACGTTGGGAACGCCACCTCTTGCTTATCTGCTCGTGGAGGGCTTGTCGACGGAGCTCGAGCTTGGAGATATTTTGCGGCTAGGGATACAAAAGTTGTATTCTCTATGCCTAATCCTTTATCTAGCTCGGGGCCAAAGATGCTTTATACATATGCTCACTTTTATGTGTCGTCGAGCACTTTTAGGCCGAGTTTCAATCTGAAGACCTTTGTTGCAGAGGATGAATCGAAGAGGTCAAAGAAGAGGATTGTTATTCAGCATTTTCCTCCGGAACCCGAAGATGAAACAACTGAGGTTGAACCTTTGTATGAATTGTTTCAGGAGGGAAATTTTTCTGATGAAGTTCTTCCCCCTATATTCGTATCTCTTTCTAAGAGGAAGAGAAGCGATGAATCTGAGACTATCTCCAAGAGGAGTACTAAGTCTCCAACATCTAGAAAAAAGAAGAAAGGAGTCTCAGTGACTGCTACATCATCTTTAGGTGGTATCTCGGTTGATGAGGACGATGCCGCTGATAAAGACAAAGAGACTGATGAAGACGACGCTCCTTTGATAAGGAGGTCAAGAGAAAAATATGTCAAGAAGTCTGTCAGCAAAATTAAGGGTAACAAACTCCTAGAAACGATCATGAGAGGAGGAGTTTTGCCAGAAATCAATGAAGCAGCTTCTACTGAGAAGACCGAATCTGATGATATTCACCTTGCAACAGCTTCAACTGAACAGACTGAAGTAGAGTCTGTTCAAGTTCAGGAAACAACTGCTCCGACCATAAGTGGAGTAGCTATTGAACCCTCAGAGACGAGGATAATCCCATTTGAGCATGGGACAGAAGGCGTCATTCAAGCACTGGATGACCAGATTGATTACTCTGAAGAAGCAACAGCTCCGGAAGAAGCTACCAAACAGTCAGAAGTTTCTGAAATTCAAGCTGAAGAAAACATTTCTTTGGCCAGAGGCGATGAAGACGTGCCGGCGTCTGAGCTATCAGCTGCTGATGATCTGTTAAAGAATGTTTGTCAAGATATCATTCTTCGAACCGATATTCCAGAGACAACTGAACCGGCATCCAATACCGAGCTTGCTATCGTCATTGTTCCAGAGAATCATGAAGATGTAAATATCATTGATTCTGAATCAGAAGCTCATCCGGAAGACGAAGAAGAAGAAGAAGCTGAAGGAGGAGAAGACTGGCATGCTGGCACTTTGACTCCTTATAATGCGGATAAAGTGAAGGAGAACAGAATAGAGCTTAGCCCTGAACCTGTTCAATCACCGAACAACGCTGTAGCACCCAGTAATTCTGGAGCTGAAAGCAGCCATATAAAATAGGTATCGAATACAATCATGGACCGGCTGCGAGAAGAAGCAAAACTCCCTCCACATACTGAATATGAACCTCAGCTAGGTAGAACTTTATTTCAGATTCTGTTTCTGCTGTTTCTTTTTTTTTAATGCTGATTATATTTTTCTTTAACTGTAGGAACTGCTGCAGCAATGAGTTCGACTCATGCTCCGCTTATCCAGGCTGATGCTGTTGAAGGGAGTTCACACTTGCCAACTTCTCCGGTCGCACATACTTCTGTTCTAAGGATTCAAGCTTCTTCTTCCATGATGACAGCAACTCCTGGATTCGAGACTGGGCTAGCAAGAACCTTGGGAATGTATCCGGAGATCATTTATTCATATCTAGATACATATTCCAGACGCTTCTTGAAGGATGAAGCCATGCCCTTTTCTGATCTTCGAACTATGGTCAAGTTTCCACTGATGGCGCTGCGACATGCTGGTTGCGAATCTCAGTGCATCTTCTTCGAACATCTCCTAGATGAGTTAGAAGTAACTATCCGAAAATACTGGGAGACCAAGAAGGAGGACATTGACTCTTTAACTGTAGCTGAGATTGATCAACTAGAGCATGAAGCACAATCTCAACAGGCAGCTCTCGAAGCATTTCTTGCCTCCTCTACTGAAAAATTAGTAGAAAAGGGTGAAGAAATATTAGCTGCTCATCGAAGAGTAGGGTTTTTAGAGAAAGATAAAGCGTCCAAGACTGAAGAACTGAAGAAATTGAAAGAGGAATTAGCTCGTCTTCAAGAGCGTATTGCTGTCATGGAAACAGAGCAAGCTAATGTTGCTGCTGCTTATATCTCTGAAGCTGAATGCTGTGAGACTCTTCAGAAGGAATGAGAACAGATGCAGGCAGAACAGATTGAAGAAGTCAATCGTCGCCAGTCTGCCATCATTATTTTTGATGAACAGAATGTTACAATTGTGGCAGCAGAAAGAGTTAGAAAGATTCATGAAGAGAAACTGAATGCTGTTCTAGATCGTATTAGAGAGCTGATAACTCCAAATAAGTGAATCTCTTTTATTTTCACTTTCACTTGTATTTCATATTTTGATTCTGGAATGAATGAAAAATCCTTGATCTAATTTTTGGTTTTGCTGTTTTGATGATGATAGATTCATAGAAAATATGTTCAGAGGTAAATAATACATGACATATTTCAGTAGAATAGAATATACAAACGAACTTTATAATTCTATCAAATAATATTAAACCAGAAATGATCTTAGTTAAATACTGATTGGAAAAAATAGAATTCAGACATAAAAATATCTTTGAACTCAATTTTTCATGATCTTTAGACTCGGAAATCAAAAGACTAGATGAATGAACGGGTTAACCGTCAGATTATAATGAACGGACGAACCGTCAGATAGATGAACGGACGAACCGTCAGGTATTAATTGAACGGACGAACCGTCAGATGAACCGTCAAGTATGAATCACTTTTCAAAACAGTCAATAGAAACCATATTGGAAGACAGAATGTTGCAGTAGAAATCGCCGATACTTGTATCGGAATCCCAAGAAGTGGTACTGGAAGAATCAGATCAGTTATCTTCGTCAGATTCGGGATCTTCATGAACAATATTGATAAAAGGAGTAGGAGCAATATAGCCCAATCCGTATTTAGTCCTTCCATATTTCAGAGGAGGAATACGAACAGGCATTTTTCTTCCTTTTCCACTATTGAGGCCAGCCCTGAAGTCATAGCCCATATTTTTGATGATGTCTTTAGATTGCTGACTATAACGACGTAGTTATAATCTTCCAGTATCATCATTTTTGTCATCATCTTCTAAATCAGAAGGACTTTGGGGCCCTTTGTAGAAGAATATTGGAATGTCTCCTGGCTTTCTGCTGGGAACTAGAAAGTATGAAGATTGTACAGGTTCTAGGGATACATCTGTGTGAACAGTCTGTACAACCCCCATGGTTATTGTGTTCAAGTCATCTAACAAATGTAAATAACTATGAACATAATTACACACATCAACATACTGCAAAGATGGAGACTTTTCATTAAATGTAAAAGCAGCAGTATTTACATTAGAAGAAGGCTGAGCCTTAGAGATTTTAGCCAAGTCAATGACTAAAGGGGGAGAAGTAGAACGAGAAGAAGCGTTGTTTCGATTAAGATCGATAACAAATGGCTCAGAAGAGGTGAGCTCCCTTGAAGCTTGAGATGGAAGAATAATCCGCCCTCCAACTGGAATTAGCAGAGTATCCTGTTTCACATGTGGAGATGCAGGAATTGTAGTACGCCCACTGACAGAAATAATCATTGTATCTTGAGCAAACGACTGAGGTAACGGAGAAATTCGTCCAGTCACCGGAATGATGAAAGAACCTTCTTCAGAGAGTTTAGGAGATTGTTGCTGAGTAGTTCGACCTTTAACAGGAATTATTAAGGTCTCACTTTGTGCATCCTCTTTCTCCATAGCTTGTATGACCCTTGTATACTCTTCTTTGTACATTCGGGAATCATTGAAATAGGCTTCAACCCCATGGAAGGGATTTATGTCAACAACTTCTTTTTGTACTCTTCCATTGCTATCAATGTATTTAAAATACTGATGAAGAGTAGAAGGTACCACATTATTTTCATGAAGAAAGGGCCTCCCCAGAAGAAGATTATAGGATCCGACGATCTCGATCACATAGAAAGTGACTTTGGATCTGAAATCACCTATTTGAAGCTTCAGATAAATCTTTTCCAAAGGTTCGCTTCGGCTTTGATTGAATCCCAGGATAGTAGTAACCGTCTTGGAGAGTTTGTGAAGAGGAATTTTTAGTTCATCCAATAAACTCTTTGGCATGATGCTTATAGCAGACCCTGGATCAATGAGGATACGATCTATCTTCATTGTATCGATATAACCGGTGTAGTAGAGAGGCCGATCATGTCGATTATCCTCCAGTAGCATGTCGTCTTGTGTAAAAGTGATATTTGGGATAATCTCCAGTACACTGTTGCAATGTAAGCAAGTGGCAGGTTCCACATCTGGCTTCTTCAATTGTACAAGACAAGAGTCAGCCTGTAGAAGTGCTTCACTTAACGTCTCCCGAGTCTCTTTGGAAAGACGTAGAAGTTCAAAGAGGGACATTCTAGCTGGAGTATTAGCAAGCTGAGCTAAAATGTCAAAATTATAAGGCTTCTGAAGTCCAAGAGGAGAGGACTTCTTGATTGGCTTATCGAACCGAGCCTGTTGTTTGCCTTTTTCCAGAGCTGTAGGCTTGGGAGGAACAGGTTCAACCGGTGTAGTTGAAGGAACAGGTACAGTGGATGATTCTTCTTTAGGAGGAATATTAGGAGCATCTTTATCAGCTGGAGGGATATCAGGAGTATCCTCAGGATTCTTGGAATAATCCTTTAGATAAAGTTTCCCCGTTCGAGTGGCACTAACAAGTGCTTCTTCTTTCTCTTTTGGCTCTGTGTCAGAGGTAGACCCAAGAGATGTCATATGACATGACTTAATCTTACCAGCCTTCTTGGACTTTCGAGAAGTAGTCTTTTGAGGAGATTCAAAATCTGCCACTAGATCAGGATGAATCCACATGATTTCCCCTGTTTCCAAAGTGACTGGCACTAATCCTTCAGATTGCGGAGGAGGAACAGCATTGTAAGCACTACCCCCAGCTCCAGAGAGACTAGGATTTGGTTGAGCTTGTCCAGGAGTATTGGATTGTACTGCTGGAGGAACTTGTACTGGACTCATATCAGTATCAGTTGGTATGGCATCTGGTACAGTCTGTCAATTTTGCATCTGTGTTGCCATGAGTTCATACATCGACTTCATAGTATCAGCCATAGACTTCATTTGTTGTTCCAAAGAAGCAATTCTTCGATCTTGAGGAGTCAAGGAAGAAGAAGGTTCATCAGTATTCCCATCAACCATATAAGTTGTGACTGTACGAGGGATTATTGATGAACTGGTAGATGTTGTTTGTTCTGAATCATTGCTTTGTGCATCAAAGTCAATTATAGGAGAACTACCCCCAGTAGGAAGAGATGGAAAGTTAGATTCTCCAAGGAATTCAAAATCATCTTCAGAGATCAAATTTCTTTGACTAGAAGCTAAGGCTCTTGCTCTGGTATTTCTATATACTCCATCTGGACTATCAACTCTACCCCCAGCATCCCGAGAGGTCATATTGACAGAAGCAAACAAAGGCTCATCTTCATCAGGCATAGGTTCACACTGAATTCGATTGAAGACAGATTGTCGTTTTAGTTTGACATCTACATTGCATTGTGACTCTTGGCTGGAAGTCACATTCATGATCAACATGGTCATGAGCTATTGATTGACATCTGCATTGAATTATGACTCTTGGATAGAAGTCACATTCAGCATGGTCCTTTGTCACTGAATTACACCTTCTCTTCTGTTGAAGATGTTCTCGTAAATCTATTTGTGAAGATTGAGGAGTTATTTCCTGTTCTTGGGTCTTGATGGCTCTTGATTATATAGAGAATGATTAATATGAGCCACATAGTTTCTTGCATACTCTGCATCTGGATCTTTTATCCTTGTTTCCAACTGGTATGGTTTCTTAACACTAGAAGTGTTTAGTTTTCTTAGATCAGTTGGAGGTAACACATTAGTTTTGGAAACATGGAGTTTTCCTTCCATTGATCTGGATATTTGCAGAGAAGGAAAAGTTGAACCACCCCCTTGATTAGGAGTTGGTAACAGACCTTTTCTAGACAAATTCTGTGCCCAATTCGGAGAAGTCATAGAAGAAGACATTAAGGAATGTTTCTTCTTAGACTCATTCAAGTTTTGAGACATAGAATGTCCAGAAGGAAGAGTAGTCAAAAGACCATCTCCTTTTCTTTGACTAACAAAATTGTCAGTCAAAGCTGTTCCTGAAGTAAAAACTACAGGAGCAGGAGAAACAACTAAAGAGTTATTCATTTTCGAAGGGACTTTGTGTGGAAGACCACTCCCAGTTCTAGTAGAACTTGGCAAATAAGAAGAGATAGCTAAAGAGCTATTCTTCTTAGATGAAATACACGCTGAAACAGGCTTGGTTAAAGAACCAGTGCTGTTGGCGTGACTTTTGATTTTGGAAATACATGCTGGAACAGATTTGGCTAAGGAACCAGTGCTGTCAGCGTGATTGTTGATTTTAGAATTACACACTGGAACAGACTTGGCTAAGGAACCAGTGCTGTCAGCGTGACTTTTGGGGTTAAAATTGCACGCTGGAACAGATTTGGCTAAGGAGCCAGTACTGTCAGCGTGACTTTTGGGGTTGAAATTGCACGCTGGAACAGATTTGGCTAAGGAGCCAGTACTGTCAGCGTAACTTTTAATTTTGGAGACACACACTGGAAGAGATTTAGCTAAGGAGCCAGTACTGTTAGCGTGATCTTTGATTGCTGTCATCTTCGAGTGCACAAGAGTGTGCGTGCTTGCAGTAGAGTTCTTGCCAGTGTTAGGAGTAGACACTGTGGCAGAGACTTCATCATTGGCCGCCAATTGATTCTTAGGGACATAGACAGAGTGTCCCTTCGACTTGGCAGTGATGATGGAGGCTGTAGTGGGCTTACCACTCTTAGCCCGCTGCATTTCTTCATAGGCGAGTTGATCGAATTGGATCGTCATCACCTTCTTCGTCGAGCCGATTGACGAAGTGTCGCATTGAGTTGTTGCCATCTCAGAAGAGGAGATGGATTTCTCCAGCAGAGTCGCCAATTTGTTTTCCATAAATAAATTCCTTTATTTATTGTGTATCTGGGAAAATTACAACTGTGGGAATCTGATCTAGAAGACGATCACTTTATCCCTTGGACTATGCGAAGAAGAAAAGCTCTCAAAATTTTGACAGTAGATAACTATGTATCTGTACAATGAATGAGAAAAAGAACTCTATTTATAGAGTCAAAAATAATAACTGAAAAGATAACTGTCTTCACAGCCTGTGCTTAGTTGAAAATCACGCAGGATTTAACATACGCAAGGTTGTGAGAAGTTACTGGACATGGCCTGTAACTGTTGGACACATGGCGATCATGCATGAGTCGTGTGCAAGTTACAGGACACGCAGGCGAGAGATCAGTGGCATGGCTGCCACGTACTCCAATTTGATGAAATCCACGCAGACTTGTTGAAGACGAAATCCACGCAGACTCGGGGTAGAAAGCTTCAAAATCTATGCAAACTTGGGGCAAGAAACTTCAGGATCCACGCAGATTTGGTGAAGAAAACTTCAGAATCCACGCAGACTTGAGAAAGAAAACTTCAGAATCCACGCACGTTTGAGATGAAGATCTCACAAATACACGCAGACATGAGATAGAACTGCCAGCTGTCTTGATTTGGCGTGCCTCGACTGACACAAAGTCTCTGACAGTGATTGCTTTTGTCAGTCGTATTAAATGACAAGAAGCTCTTTTGGTACGCCAACATGACGAAGGTTGAGTCTTGCTGAAGAAGATTTCGAAAATCACGCAATAGACGGCTGTGATCTCTCGAATTCTGTGCATACGTGGCATACGAAGAGACATTCTTCGACTGTTGTGCTGTCAGTTATAATTACTCTCTGACAAATGATGAGCTGTCTCCTCAGCGTGATTTATAAATATTGTCCTGATCAACTGAGCGTGACTTTTGACTCTGTCCTGATCAACTCAGCGTGACTGTCATTTTTAAAGGCCTACAGACATCATCTACTACTATATAAGATATAGTGATAGGTTGTCGTATCATCATTGTCGAGGGATGAGGGTCGGAGGACAGTCAACTTTATCTAAGGCTACTTACATAGTTTCTGCCTCGCCAGTCGAATGGCTGTAGGGACTATGTCCTGATCATCATGTCGTACCGTAGACTAATGCAAATAGAGCTGGAAATATCCATCGCTAACCGGTCACTAGTCCGTCGGTAACTGAGAATTTTTTTAAAAAAAAATTGCAGCACTTTCCCTGTTCACAAAAATATGCATAAACCAAAGCAATATATAATGCACACCAATTATCCAACAATCACATAGACCAAATATGCACATACAAATTTAATGCACACCAATTATCCAAGAATCATATAGACCAAACTAAATTAATATAAAATAGACATCAATTATCCTGAAGAGTAACCTAATATCCGTCGTTATAATTCGATTTATCTTTTCCCTCCTTTATCTACGCATATATAGTTTCTGCCTCGCCAGTCGAATGGCTGCAGGGACTATGTCCTGATCACCATGTTGTACCGTAGATTAATGCAAATGGAGCTGGAGCCAAAATACAGAAACCAAAATACAGAATCAAATCCCTGGAACGGATGGCTCAGAACACAACCCAACCGGAGAGGATACTCTGAGAGATCCATCTGAGTAGGACGTATACTCTGAGAGATCACCTTTACAAGAATGATATTAGTAGTGGGATTGAGTGCTGGAGAGGATATTATCAGAGTATACGTCCTACTCAGATGGGTCTCTCACTGTTACTATTTTTTTCTGACAGCATGATGGATGTGCTCCGTCAACAGATTCTTGCTCCGAGCCAAAACTTTGCCCCGGAGCTCAAGTGGACATTCTTCGTGTAGAGCTCGAGTGAGAGGTTTCTGATAGCATGGTGGTCTCTTTTGTTAAAGTATCCGTGCTCGTCCCACAACCAATGTGGGATGAGCACAGATACTTTGACAAAGGAGACCACCATGCTGTCAGGAACTTCTCACTCGAGCTCTACATGAAGGATGTCCACTTGAGCTCCGGGGCAAAGTTTTGGCTCAAAGCAAGAATCTGTTGACGGAGCACATCCACCTTGCTGTCAAAAAAAAATAGTAATGGTGAGAGACCCATCTGAGTAGGACGTATACTCTGATAATATCCCCTTCAGCACTCAATTCCACTACTGATATCATTCTTGTAAAGGTGATCTCTCAGAGTATACATCCTACACAGATGGATCTCTCAGAGTATCCTCTAGTGATAGGTTGTCGTATCATCACTGCCGAGGGATGAGGGTCGGAGAACAGTCAACTTTATCTACGGATACAAAGTTTCTGCCTCGCCAGTCGAATGGCTGCAGGGACTATGTCCTGATCACCATGTCGTAGTCCAATACAATCCAGAGATTGACACAGTTCTAGTTCATATATGTAGTCCAATACAAATAGTCTAATACAAAAACAACTCAATACAAATAGTCCAATACAAATAAGTACTAATAGCTAATGAGAACCACGCTGGTCACACAAACGCTCAGTGATACGATCACGCAACCACCTCAAAAAAGCGAGATTTTTGGCGTGAGGAGAGATGTCGTCCCTTGCAAGGACTGCTTGAAGAGAACTTCCGGTCTCACTAGCTACCGGTGCTGGATGAATAGAACTCCCAGTCTCACTTGCAACCTGTGCCACTTCCTCCTTAACTGTAGGAGGAGCCACCTCAGCATTCACTGTTTTCCTCAAACGACGTGCCGCTCCTCGGGTCATGGGTGCCATCTGGTAAGATCGATAGTCACAAATAATATAATTGTAACATAAGCAAGCTAACTAAAGGAACCATCATATAATTTGAGTATATTTTCGAAAGCCGATAAAGTATAAAAAATTTAATTTTTTGCCAAGTGTGAGAACGGATGGCTCAGAACACAACCCAAGATTCATTCAAGCATACATTAGTGTGAATCATCTATGTTCTGTACATATGGTGTAGTATATGTTCTTATCGTATCTAGTATCTGAAGAATGTAACAGAATCAAGATGAACTCACATAATGTAATACTAAGACATCATCTACTACTATATAAGATATAGTGATAGGTTGTCGTATCATCATTGCCGAGGGATGAGGGTCGGAAGACAGTCAACTTTATCTACGGCTACATAGTTTCTGCCTCGCCAGTCGAATGGCTGCAGGGACTATGTCCTGATCACCATGTCGTACCGTAGATTAATACAAATTGAGCTGGAACTGGAGCCAAAATACAGTACTACTTCACCATGTCGTACTATTAATTACTCTCTCTCTCTCTCTCTCTCTCTCTCTCTCTCTCTCTCTCTCTCTCCTCCCCCCCCTCCGGCGCTCTCACTCTCTCCGGCGCTCTCACACTACTAATTCCTATGTGTTTTAAGTGTAAGAACGGATGGCTCAGAACACAACCCAAAATTCATTCTAGCATACATTAGTGTGAATCATCTATATTCTGTATACATATCGTGTAGTATATGTTCTTATCGTATCTAGTATCTGAAGGATATAACAGAATCAAGATAAACTCACTTAATGTAATACTAAGACATCATCTACTACTATATAAGATATAGTGATAGGTTGTCGTATCATCATTGCCGAGGGATGAGGGTCGGAAGACAGTCAACTTTATCTACGGCTACATAGTTTCTGCCTCGCCAGTCGAATGGCTGCAGGGACTATGTCCTGATCACCATGTCGCACCGTAGATTAATGCAAATAGAGCTGGAAATATCCGTCGCTAACCGGTAACTAGTCCGTCGCTAACTGAGATTGTCACATACACATATGTATATCACAGCTAGATGTATAGATATATACATCTATACAGAAGCACACAACTGATAGAACTCGCACTGTCCTTGAGACAGTGAACATATATATACACCATGAATCCAAACCCCATATTCATATTTACTAGTCCAAACACCACCAAACTAATGGAACACCCAATATAGATAATACATTATTTAGCCAATATATAAACTCAGATGAATTTGAGAAGCAAAGCCACCCGCCGCCCCCGACCAAAGCCCGCCGCCCCAAGTCCGCCGCCCAGCCCAGTAGTTCGGTTGCATATATATACGAAGAGTGCTTATGGCTGTACGTCGGTTGCAAATATCCCCGACGCCCTCGCCCCAAGCCAGCCGCCCAGCCCCCGACGCCGTCGCCCCAAGCCCACCGCCCAGCCCCCGACCCAAGCCAGCCGCCCAGCTACCGACGCCCCAAGCCCACCGCCGAGCCCCCAACCCAAGCCAGCCGCCCAGCCCCCGACGCCCCAAGCCCACCGCCCAGCCCCCAATCCCAAGCCCGCCTCCCAGACCCCGACGCCCCCGCCCCAAGCCCACCGCCCAGACCCCGCCCCAAGCCAACCGCCCAGCCACCGACGCCCCAACCCCATGCCCGCCTCCCAGACCCCGACGCCCCCGTCCCAAGCACACCGCCCAGACCCCTCCCCAAGCCAGCCGCTCAGCCCCCGACGCCGCCGCCCCAAGCCCACCGCCCAGCCCCCGACCCAAGCCAGCCGCCCAGCCATCGACGCCCCAGCCCCAAGCCCGCCTCCCAGACCCCGACGCCCCCGCCCCAAGCCCACCGCCCAGCCCCCGACCCAAGCCAGCCGCCCAGCCCCCGACGCCCCCACCCCAAGCCAGCCGCCCAGCCCCCGACGCCGCCGCCCCAAGCCCACCGCCCAGCCCCCGACCCAAGCCAGCCGCCCAGCCCCCGACGCCACAACCCCAAGCCCGCCTCCCAGACCCCGAGAGAGAGAGAGAGAGATCGAGAGAGAGAGAGAGAGAGAGGGGGTTACCTTCGGGAGAGAGAGAGGAGAGGACGCCGACGTCGACGACGACACCGACGCCGATCACCGAAGCCGACACCGGCGAGAAAGAGAGAGAGAGAGAGAGAGAGAGAGAGAGGAGAGAGAGTAAATTTGGGGGGAATGCGAAAAGTTCCTCCCGCCATTTCATTTAAAGTCTGGTACGTATATATAGCAACTGAATAGCGACGGAAGAAAACCCGTCGCCACGTAGTCGCCATGTTTGATACGTGCCGACTGAATATACGTCGCTACGTAGTCGAAGATATGTCCCGCCAATTCTCTAAACAATTCTCGCCAAATAATCGACTACGTAGCGACGACTGGGGATCCGTCGCTATAATTCCGACAGTCTAGCGACGGACGTGCGATCTTTCCTTCCCCTAAAATTAAAATAAAAAATGGCAAAGGCGTGTGGTCGGTACTCAGTCGCTGAGCGGCCACGAAGCCGTCGCTAACACCGACGAAAAATTACCGTCGCTAAATATTCGTCGCTAATTGAGTGTATTTTGGTAGTGTTTTGAAGCGTCGGAAAGACGAGTTTGTTCGAATTCAGAATGAAGAGATAGCCCGCCGGATAACCTCTCTACATCCCTTCAATCCAGTGTCTGGACGATTCCAAGCTAGACAACAGGTGCTTGAATCTTGTGTCTAACGAGCTAAAGCTTTGGAGAAGTGGATCGCTGATCTTAGCACTCATCCTCTAGAATAAAGAGATCCCAGTTGTTATCTCTCTCTCTCTCTCTTTTATGATGTATTTTGAACATTTTAAAACATCATTAATGAAATGATTTTTGTGGTTGCATTACTTGTTGCATACCTTGTGAAAGATATAAGTAATAGAATAGGAAATATATTCAGAGGTATTGGACGTGAAATATTTCTTTGTGGAAAACAACAATATTTATTATATCCGCTCAGAGGTAATGTGGACGTGGTAGAATATAATTTTTGAGATATCATTATTTCAAAAGACGACTTTATCAGAGGTAATATGGACGTGATAAGTCATTTGATATAGAAAATAGAATTCAGAGGTAATGTGGACGTAAACTCATTTTTCTATTGATGATCTTTAAGTCAGCTGGGACTCAAAGATAGGATATCATGTATAAAAAGACGATATCTATGATAATATGAATTTATCATAAAGATAAGATATCTTTTAAAACAGCTGGATTTCAAAAGACAGAATTGATGATTCGGATAGATTCCACTGGGGATTTTGAGTATTTATTATCTGTGGCTTTAATTTTGAGAAAATAAATAAACAAAAATAAATATAGACTCGTTCACGAGATTAACCGAGGAGATAGGATCGATGAATGAATGATCATGCCTTTTTGAGGAAAGATCGCGTCGGTTCTCGAGACAGACAATAAATAAAGATCTATTCACGAGATGAATAGAGATGAATGAACGGACATGCCTTTTTGAGGAAAGGTTGCTTCAGTTCCTGAGACAGACAGCTTAGCCTTTCCGTCTATAAATAGTACAGACTTTTTGTTTAAGGACGTTATCCACACCTATCCTTTTATTGCAAATGTCTTCCGAAGATGTGCCTAAGGAGGCTGGGGCTATCCCAAAGATCGAAGCCGCCATCGATACTCATTTCGACGAGCCTCCGCCACCCATTCAGCTAGAAGTGGAAGAAAGATCGGCTGTTCCTGAACTAAAAAAGGACATTCTTGCCAAACTAGTGGAGCCTGGAAGTACTGTCGAGGAAGAAGCTTTGAAAAAAGCTGCGTGTGAATTATTGGTGTCTTCCAATAATAACGTATTCGAACTTCCAGCAAAATATGTCTTCGATCAAGAGGGCTCTGGTCCCCGTTAAATTTTTGTATCTCCTTCTGTTCAAACTATGCAATAAAAGGAATTTTATTTACATTCTGGTTCTCGGTGTTGATATCTCTTTTGTCTCTAAACACAGTATTTCTTGAGAAATTTCCCAATGATAGGCATCATAGCGACTCGGTCATCCCCAGTTAGTTGATAAGCTCCGTTTGAGAAATATTTGCTTACAACGCAGGGTCCTTCCCACTTTGCTTTGAATTTGCCCTTGCTTATGTACGTCATAGTCATAGGACGTCTGACGTTTAAAACTAGTTCTCCTTTCTGAAATGCTCGGACTTTGACTTTACGGTTGAAGGCTTTTGATAAACGGCCTTGGTATAACTCAATATGTTGCTAAGCTAGGAGCCGTTTCTCGTCAAGCGCTTCAAGCTCCTGAAGTCTCAGACGATCATTGTTTTCAGTTGTACGTTCATTGGCAATGGCAATCCTTAGGGAAGGGATTTGGATTTCTAGTAGTAAGACAGCTTCGCATCTATACACCAAGGAGAAAGGTGTGCACCCGGTTGGAGTACGTATAGTAGTGCGATAAGCCCATAGACATTCTCCAAGCTTCTCACTCCAGTTCTGTTTGTTGGTAGAAATAAACTTTTTGAGGAGTTTGATGGTGGTCTTGTTAGATGCTTCTGCCAACCCGTTAGCTGCAGGATTGTAAGCCGAAGAAGCAATATTATTGATCCTGTTATCGTCGCAGAACCGAAAGAACTTCTGATTGATGAATTGGGGACCATTATCATGAATGATTTGCCGAGGAACACCAAATATGTAGATCATATGATGCTTGATAAAGTTGATGATGCTGCTTGTCTTGACTTCAGCTAGAGGTACAGCTTTAGCCCACTTGGAGAAATAATCAGTTATAGCTAATATAAACCGATGCCCTCTAGATAATGGTGGATTGATAGGACCAATGACATCCATGCCCCAAGCTTCAAAGGGCCATGATGCGGCCGTCAGATGCAGAAACTCTGATGGTTGATGGATGAAGTCTGCTTGAATTTGACAAGCTCGATATTTCCTTGCGTATTCAATAGCATCTGATACCATAGTGGGCCAATAGTAGCCCATACGCCAGATACGATCTTATAATTAGGACCAGGCTGATGTGCACCACAAATACCATCATG
Source organism: Iris pallida (assembly GCA_029216955.1). Lineage (NCBI taxonomy): Eukaryota > Viridiplantae > Streptophyta > Magnoliopsida > Asparagales > Iridaceae > Iris > Iris pallida. Next base: position 67,002 of record JANAVB010012523.1, read on the forward strand.
AGCTTCCCATAGTATTTGTTTTGCTTCATCTTCAGCAAGACAGCGTAAGAGTAGACCATCAAATGTCCGTCGATAGAGGGTTTTGGTAGTATGATTATAATAGAACCGGAGCGATCGCCAACGAATAGTTGTAGCTTCTTTAGGATCTTCAGGTAAAATGTTATGTACCACAAAGTCAATGAAATGAGCTCTCCAGTCTTTACTAATGACATTGATTTTAGTTGAATTGCTGAACTCAATATTTGAATTATTTTCTACGTAAAATAACTCTGTTAGTGACGACAATCATCTGTTGCCTTTTTACTGGGATTGCTAATACGGCTGTCAGATTAGCCAATGTATCAGCTTCCGTATTACATGTCCGACGTACATGTTCAATAAAGAAGCCCTTGAACGATGTAGCCAGCCTAACTGCTTCTTCATGATATGGCACCAAATCTTGATGTCGAACTTCATACATGCCCCTAACCTGATTGACAATCAGTTTAGAGTCTCTATATACTTCAAGATATTCAATATCCAATTGTTTAGCCAATTGGAGACCAATAAATAGAGCGTTGTATTCAGCCACATTATTGGAGCACGACTTATTTAAAGAATAAGCTCTTTGAATAGCTAATCATTCTGGTGATACAAGGACAATCATAACTCCAGCGACAATGGCACCTTTTGGTCCTATTCTGGATGCACCATCAAAGAATAGATGCCAGGCAAGAATTTCTTCTGAAATCATGTTGGATTCCAAAGTTTTGTCTAAAATCTCATCATAGAGTTTAGATATTTTAGGAATTAGATGAGCTGCCAGAAAATCAGCAAGAGCTTGACCCTTAACAGACTTTTAAGGAACATAAACCATATCATATTGTGCTAATAATATGGCCCATGTAGCAAGCCTCGAGTTAAGTGTACTGGGCTTTTTCATCAAAACCCAGAGAGGGTTAACTCTAGAAATCACATGAATAGTTTGCCTGGTGATATAATGTCTCGTCTTTTGAACAACAAACATCAGAGATAGACATTTTTTTTCCACTGGGGTGTATCGATGTTCAGCTCCGATCATTGTACGACTAAGATAATAGATAGCTTGTTCATGACCTTCCTTATTCTTCTGAGCTAATAAAGCACCTAATGAATGGTCCATTGCTCGAAGATACATCAGGAAGGGTATTCCTGAAACTGGAGGTACTAGAACTGGAGGGTTCATTAAGTACCATTTTATGTCTTCAAATGCTTACTGACATTCTTCAGTCCAAATAAAAGACATACCTTTCTTCATGAGTTGAGTAAACGGTCTACAGCGTCCAAAGAGATTTGAGATGAATCTCCTGATGTACGTAAGCCGTCACTGGAATCCTCGTAGCTCTTTTAGGTTGCGTGGAGGACGCATCTCTTGAATGGCTTTGATCTTCTCGGGGTCAACGTGTATACCTTTAAAGGTAATAACGATTCCAAGAAATTTGCCACTAGAGACTGCCATGAATGACTTGGTGGGATTCATCTTGAGTTGACGCTGGCTCATTAAATCGAATATAGTTCTCAAGTCTTGAATGTGGTCTTCCTTTAGACGACTTTTGACAGCAATATCATCGACATAGCATTCAACAGTCTTTCGTAAATGATCAAGAAAGGTAGTACTCATGGCCTGCTGATAAGTTGCACCAGCATTCTTAAGACCAAATGGCATGACAGTATAGCAATAGACTCCAAGAGGAGTACGAAAAGATGTATATTTCTCATCTTCTAGATGCATCTTGATTTGATTATATCCATAGAATCCATCCATAAAAGACAATCGTTCAAATCTGCAAGTATTATCGATCATGACATTAGTGATCGGAAGGGGAAATTCGTTCTTGGGATAAGCTTCATTAAGGTCTCTAAAGTCAATGCAGACTTGGACTTTCTCTGTTTTCTTCAAAACTGGGACAACATTAGCCACCCAGTCCGGATGTTGTTCTTTTCTGACGAAACTGCAGGCGATGAGTTTCTTGACTTAAGCTTCTATGGCCTCCATCATGTCAGTTTGAAATCGACGTTACTGCTGCTTGACTGGCTTCATATTCGACAAAATATTGAGCTTATGGGTAGCGATCTGAGGATCCAATCCCGGCATGTCTTCATAGCTCCAAGCGAATACATCAATGTATTCCCTAATAAGTTGGATCAGTTCTTGTTTATCTGCTTCAGGGACGCTTTTGCTGACAAATATTGGTCTTGAGGAGGTTTCATCTCCAACGTCGACTTGAACCAACTGATCTTCGGTAGGCGGCTCACGTTGTTCGAAGCGAAGCTCCCATTGAGCATCCATCTTTTGTGCCCAATAATCAGATTTAGAGACTTCAACAAAATCTTCATCGTCTTCCGAGAATTCGGCAGTTACAATATTGGAAGATAGAGTCACTCGATAGACGTGCCCTACACTGGTGACTGAATCCTATGAAACAGAATCAGAAGAGTTAGATCGTTCTTCTTTTTCAGATTCGGAAGCTTCTGGAGTCGGTATTGGTGAAGTATAACCCAGTCCCCGCTTCATTTTGCTGTAATATTGTTGTGATTTTCCTCTTGGAGCAGGAATACGAATTGGAGTTTGCCTTCATTTACCCCCATTAAGACCAGCTTTAAAATTATAGCCCATATTTTGAATGATATCTCTTGATTATTGACTATAACGACGTAGTTGAAGTCTTCCATTATCTTGATTTTCTTCTTCACTATCGGACATAATATTCTGTTATGTTCCTTTACTAAAAGTATAGGAAGTTCATCTTTCTTTCTGGAAGGAACTAAGAAGAAGGAGTCTTGCATTGGTTCGAGCAATACTTTGTCTTGGAAAGCTTGAACTGCTCCTATGGTAAGTGGTTCGAAGTTATCTAACATTTTTTAAATAATCGAGTATAATAAAAAATATCAGTATACTGTAAAGGAGATGCTACTTTATTGATTTGTACATCATCATTTACAACATGATTCTTAGCCTTAACAGAAGACTTAGTAAGGTTGATAACCAGAGGAGGAGAAGGAGGATTCTTAGCCTTAATAGAAGGCTTAGTAAGGTTGATAACCAGAGGAGGAAGAGGAGAAGGAGAAGGTTTGTTACGACGAAGGTCGATAACCAGATGCTCAGAAGGGATGAGCTCCTTTTGTTCCCTTTCTACAGCAGGAGGCTGTTTGTTATGAGAGGAAAGATGGATAGTCAACGCCTAAAAAGAAGAAGGATGAGTAGTACGTCCTTTGACGGGGATTATAAGCACATCTTTTGAAGTATCTTTCTGATCTTCCTCACTATCCATCGCCAATACAACCTTCATGAAGTCTTCTTTGTACATTCAAAAGTCAGTACAATACGCTTCAATGCCCCTGAAAGGATTTAGGTCAGCTACTTTCTTCTAAACCTCTCCATTGACATCTACATATTTGAAGCATTGATGTAGAGTGGATGTTACAATGTTATGCTGATACAGAAAGGGTATTCCTAGCAAGGCATTATAAGAGCCATAATTATCGATCACGTAGAAGGTAACCTTTGTACGAAGATTGCCTATTTGAACCTTCAGACGAATCTTTCCCAGAGGTTCACTTCTTCCAAAATTAAATCCTATGAATGTCGTGATGGTTGTTGAAAGATTGTGTACAGGAATCTTTAATGCATCTAGTAGAGTCTTTGGCATGATGCTAAGTGTAGACCCAGGATCGATCAAGATGCGATCAACCTTCATGGTATCGACATATCCCGTGAAGTAGAAGGGTCGGTCAACGATTATCTTCCAACAATATATCATCTTGTATAAAGGTGATATTGGCCATCAGCTCCATTACACTATGACAATGAAGGCATGTTATAGGCTCTTTCTCTGGCTTTTTGAGGAATGTTAGACAAGTATCAGCTTGCATCAAAGCTTTACTCAACGTTTCTCGAGTTTCCTTCGAAAGACGGAGTAGCTCAAAAATTGACAATCTTGTCAGGGTATTAGCCAGATGAGCCAGTATATCAAAGTTATACGGCTTTTCGAGTCCCAAAGTTGGAGTCTTCTTTAATACTTTATCAAAACGGACATGCTATTTTTCTTTGTCAGCTGTCATCAGTTTGGAAAGTGTTGGTTCTACTGGAGGTGATGAAGCTGATGGAACATTGACAACAGGAGAAGATGATGCTTGAGGAGCTTCTAGAGCTAGAGCAGGGTTTTATTGACCTTCTGAATAGTCTCTTAGGTAAGCTTTCCCAGACTTGGTACCAGTTAAGGCACATCTTCGAAAGATATTTGCAATAAAGGGTTAGGTGTGGATAACGTTCTTAAACAAAAAGTCTGTACAATTTATAGACAGAAAGGCTAAGCAGTCTTTCTCAGGAATCAAAGCGACCTTTCTTCGAAAAGATATGTCCGTTGATTCATCTCTATTCATCTTGTAAATAGATCTTCATTTACTGTCTGTCTCGAGAACCGACACGATTGTTTTCCATAAATAAATTCATTTTATTTATTTTGTATCTGAGAAAATTACAACTGTAGGAATCTAATCTAGAAGACGATTACTTTATCCCTTGGACGATGCGATGAAGAAAACTCGAACTTCGAAGAACTTGGACAGCAACTTGGCAATCTCTCTGTTCTCTCTGAAAATGACTTGTAGTCTCTGATGAATGTGAAGAAACTCTTTTTTATAGAGTTCAGGATAACTGTCCTTAAGCATACGCTCAGGTAGTTACTTGACGTGTGCATAACTGCAGGGACGCGTGGCAAATTCTGATGGAGACACATTAGCGTGCGGTTGAAAGAAGTGGAGCATGTTCAGGAGAGATTGATGGCCTGGATGCCACGTTGCATAACTTCTAGAGAAGTGGATAACTGGTACAGGACACGTGAGAACGTGTGTTGACTGTAATCCTGGTTATGGTTGCTGTAATACGCTGCCTCGTTGAAGAAGAGTTTATACGCTGACTTGGACAGCGTAGTGCCATAGGAAATCTATACGCACACTTTGTGGACAAGGAGTCATGTGAGGTCATACGCTCGCTTATTTAGCAAGGAATCATGTGAGGTCCATACGCTCACTTGACTATGTGAAGAAGGAGTCATGTGAGGTTGATACGCTCACTGGAGAAGTGGCCACATGGCTATCATCAATCTTCTTTGGTACACCATATCTTCCCATAACTGACAAAATCTTCTCGAGCGTCGTGACTGCGGATTTGACGGCTGACAGACTGTCAAAACTGACAGGAATGATGGCTTTTGCATTTATGAAGGCTGCTGAGTTGTCCTCGTAAAAGACAAAACCGACTCTTCGAAAACTTATACGACGGTTACTTTTCTCGTGACAGCTGTCTTTGCACGAAAGATGAAGTATCAGATTCATTCCTCATTTAAACATATGCTGTGCTGTCACTTCAGTAAATAATAAAATATTTACTGAGCGTATGGCTTTTGAATGAGCGTATGGCTTCAACTGACATCTGTCTTTAAGCGTATGGATGAAAAATGACAGCGTGTCATAATTTTCCACATCCTACAAGACCCCCTTCAAAGTTTTCGAACTTTATGAGTTTCAAAAGTTCGAAATTACTTTGAACAGAAAGTGGGAATGAGTCCTGACACGCTGGCATGAGTTCATTAAATGTCATGATGACTCTTCATTTTTCGAGATTGATTGAATCTAATAGAAGAATATGAACAGCCAGCAAGCTCTATTATATAAACTGAGAGAATTCAATTTTTGACTTTCATCTTTTGCAACCATGACTCCAAAGGAAGCTGCTGAAGAAGCACGTAAGTTGGGATTCTGTTCCCATGGTGACCCCACTTTTGGGGGCCAAGAACCCGAACCTGTCGTCATCGAGCTCAAGGACGACCCTATGCATTTAGCCAAGAATTTCTTGGGCTACTTTGGTCTGGACGGCTCCTCTTCTTCTGATGGGCAGAGCCTCGCAGAGAAGCGCAAAATGTTCGTTGCTCTGTTACACCGCATGGGGGTCCAAAGCGTAGAAGAGTTAGGCGTCAAGCTTAGTCGCTCTGGAAAATAGAGCGTGACTTTGTTGCACCCTTTTCTTTCCCTCTTTTTTTTTGTTTTGTAAGGCCATCAGTGCCTTTAATGAAAATGAATATTCAAGAATTCTCTGTTTAGTATAATTTTGTGTTAAAAACCAACATGCACTGATGAATAACTGTAGAATACGCCGTCTTCCAAGTTGTAAGTTACGCTAGATAGCGTATGCCACTGAATAGCGTATATCAGCGTATGTTACGCTATAAATTACGCTGTCCTTTAACATTGTGATTTACGTTAAATAACGTATACCAATGAATAGCGTGCACCAATAAATAGCCCGTAAGTTACGCTATCTTCCAACATTTTGGAAAGCACTCTTTGAATATTTCCAAGGCTGTGCTGGTTTCCAAAGTACACGTGTCATTCATTCCACGTTTACGAGCGCTATTCATGCGGATCCTTTCCAAGAATAGGTTCATGCTCCATACTTTAAATAGATGGATGAACTCCACGCAAACTCATCTTCCCATTCTTCTTGCTCTCTTCTGAAAAAAATAGGAAAGCCATGTCGTCTGATGTCAAATCTCTGTGCACGCTACCAGACATGGATCTGTCAATCCTTAGCAGCAAACTCAGCGGTAAGTTCAATATACACGCATCGAAATTTTTGTTTGCTAAGGACAAATTCATCTTCCTGAAATGAACAGAATGCATCTGTCTTTGCTTGGCCAGTTTCTGTTAACTGATTTTTCTTTACTGTTTCTTGCAGAGTTTTGGCTGAAAACCTTCTTCAGAACTGGCATTGGTGATATGGATGCTGTGGACAATGTTCTTCTGATATCTACATCAGGGAGCTCATGCGCTTTTGACGCGTATATCAGACAACTCAGAACTCTTCATGAGATAGAAGGGTCTTCCTCAGATGGTAGGAAGAGCCTTTATACACGAGAGTTGGATGGTGGAGTCAACTCTACCCCGAGAAATCGGGTAGTAGAGTTCCTTTCACGGCAGAACTAGGAATTGTATCCCAAGGTTTGGATACATTCATATCTGCTTGAGGTGCCGCCGTTCCTCCACGCGCTGTATTGGCAGCAACACGCCATCGTGTTGCCATACTCTGTGGTTCTCCTCTCGTCTGAGAGATAAGACCAGAGTTTGATTCCTGCTGGACACCCAGGAATTGCCACAAACAACGAGATTGCCAGAGAAGATCCAAGAAGAAATAGATCTCAGTTGTACATAGAATGAAAATCTAAGATTTGTAATAGATTTCCATTATGATTTGTAGGAAAGTCTAAGAAATGTAATAGACTTTTTATGAAAATAGGAATGGAAATGACAATTCTTCTATGCTCAATGATTTGTATTTGTGGGTGAATTGTGGACATGATAGATAATAAAATCATCTTTTCTGTTTTAGAGTATATGATATTATCAGAGGTATTATGGACATGATAATATATAGGAACTCGAAAGAAAATAGATTGATGTCTATGCAGAGGTCAAAACATGACAAATGAGTAAGTAGATTCGGAATTGATTCAGAGGTTATGAAAACGTGATCAATAACGAATCTCCACTTAATGAACTGATAGAAGATTATGAACGGATGAACCGTCAGGAAATGAAGAACAGATGAACTGTCGAGTGAATGTAATAAATGAACGGACGAACCGTCAAGTATTAACGAACATGTGAAACGTTGGGTGAATGTGAGAAATGAATGGATGAACTGAATATCGGGAAAGAATACGTCCCTTCGATCCTGGCAAATATATGCCTATAAATAGAGCATCTCTTTGAGTAGAAGGATCACACATTATTCTCTTTTATTCAAAAATGTCTTCCGAAGAGAACACGAAGAAAGGTGAAGTCGTCTCCAAAGTTGATGAAAATGCTAAAGAGCATTCGACTTCACAAAAGAAGGAGACGGGCGAAATCTCGTCTGCTCCCAAGCTGCCGAAAGATATCTTGGATTTCTTGGTCGAACAAGGAGAAACCGAAGAAGAAGAAGCAATGAGGCTGACTGCCTGTCAGTTCTTGATGCGGTCAGGAAATGATGTATTCAATTCTTTTGCTAATTATGTATGTGGTCCTCGTCCCAAGTATGAAAGGGATACTAGTGATCTTCCATGATGATGTACTTCTTGAAGAATTTGTCTCAAATAAACTTTGTTTAAGAAAACTTTGTTTATGATGTATCCTTCCTGCTGTATATTATTTTGCCTTTATTCACTGATCTTTTAGACTCAGAAATCAAAAGTACGAGATATCATTTTCTGAGATAGAAAATTCAGCGGTGATATGGACATGATTTTCTATACAAGATCTTTATTAAATCCACTGGGAATCTAATAAGACAAAATATCAAATTCTCTGGGAAAATGATACATGGTAGAATATCAGTTTCCACTGGGGAAAATGACATCGAAATAGCTTTTGTAGAGAGAAATAAATTTTTGATTTTACACTTGCCGGGAAGTAATGAAAATATTATTTATACATAATATTTCTTTAAGAATTTGCCATTGATAGGCATCATTGTGACTTTTCCGTCCATAGACGCAAGCTGATATGCTCCATTAGAGAAGACTTTGTTTACTACGAATGGGCCTTCCCATTTCGCGTCAAATTTGCCTTTGCTCATACGTGTCATGGTCATCGGACGTCTGACAGTAAGGACCAATTCTCCCTTTTGATATGTTCTGACTTTGACTTTCCGATTAAAAGCTTTTAAGATTCGGGCTTGATACAGCTCGATATTTTGTTGCGCATACAATCGTTTTTCATCTAGAGCTTCCAACTCTTGAAGTCGAAGACGATCATTGTTCTCTGCAGTGAGTTCATTAGCGATTGCTATCCTTAAGGAAGGAATTTGAATCTCTAAGGGAAGAACAGCTTCACACCCATATACCAAAGAGAAAGGTGTACATCCGGTCGCATTGCGAACTGTGGTACAATAAGCCCATAAACATTCACCAAGCTTTTCACTCCAGTTACGTTTGTTGGAAGAAACAAACTTTTTCAAGAGTTTGATGATTGTTTTGTTGAAAGCCTCTGCTAGTCCATTGGCTGCTGGATTATATGCTGTAGAAGCCAGATTATTAATCCGATGATCATCACAGAATCGAGTAAATTTCTGGCTGACGAATTGTGGTCCATTATCATGGATAATGCGCCGAGGAACACCAAATCGATAGATGACATGATGTTTGACAAAGTTGATAACATTAGAAGTCTTGACTTCAGATAACGGGATTGCTTCAGCCCATTTAGAAAAGTAATCAGTTATTGCTAGAATAAACCGATGTCCTTTTGATGATGGTGGATTGATAGGACCGATGACGTCCATGCCCCAAGCTTCAAAGGGCCATGATGCCGCTGTTGGGTGTAAGAACTCTGATGGTTGATGGATAAAGTCTGCATGAATTTGACAGGCTTTACATTTCCGAGCATATTGAATGGTATCAGCTACCATCGTGGGCCAATAATAACCCATACGTCGGATACGATCTTGAAGTTTTGGACCTGGCTGGTGAGCTCCGCAGACGCCATCATGTGCTTCACGGATTATCTGTTGTGCTTCTTCACCAGCGATGCATCGAAGGAGAAGGCCATCATAGGCTCGACGATATAGTATCTTTGTAGTATGATTATAATAGAACCTGAGAGACCGGCGCCGGATAGATGCTGCTTCACTCGGGTTATCAGGAAGTATGTCATACAACACAAAGTCTAGAAACGGACGTCTCCAGTCTTCAGTTACGGTGTCTATTTTGTTGGAAAAGACATATTCCATAGTAGAATCGGAAGAAGACAAGGACACTTTGTCAAATTTTAATTCAGCATCAAAGTTGAGAGAATCTTCATCTGGATTATGGGGAAAAGCAAAAGCCAGATTATTTTCGACGCAGAATAGTTCTCGGTTATAAACCACTATCACTTGCTGACGTCTGATTGGTATGGCTAATACAGCAGCAAGATTAGCCAAAGCATCAGCTTCTGCATTATAGGCTCGTCGAACATGTTCAATAAAGAAACCTTCAAAGGAGGAGGCCATAGGGAGTGCTGTTCGATGATAAGGTATCAAATCTTGATGACGAACTTCATACGTTCCTCTGATCTGATTAATGATAAGCTTAAAGTCTCCATAAACTTCTAAATATTGAACATCCAGATGTTTAGCGAGTTGAAGACCAATGAGCAACGCATTGTATTCTGCAATATTATTTGAACATGATTGATCCAGAGAATAAGCCCTCTGAATAGTTAATCCCTCTGGGGATACAAGAACAATTCCAACTCCGGCGACAATATCGCCGTTAGGACCTATTCTAGATGCTCCATCAAAGAATAGACGCCAGGTAGGAACTTCTTCAGAAACCAGATTTGAATCCAGAACTTCATCGGGAATCTCATCATATAATTTAGAATCTTCTGGGACTGCATGAGCTGCTAGAAAATTAGCAAGAGCCTGTCCTTTAACTGACTTCTGAGGAATATAATGCATGTCATATTGGGCTAACAAGATTCCCCAATTAGCTAGTCTGGAGTTGAGAATACCAGGTTTTTTCATCATAATCCTGATGGGATTCACTCTGGAAATGACATGAATTGTTTGACCGATAATATAATGTCGCGTTTTCTGAACAGCAAACATTAATGCTAGGCATTCTTTCTCGATTGGAGAATAACGCAGTTCAGCGCCTGTCATTGTGCGACTGAGATAATAAATGGCCTGTTCATGACCATCTTTATTTTTCTGGGCGAGTAATGCACCAAGAGAATGATCCATAGCTCGAACATATAGAAGAAATGGTATTCCCGAGATGGGAGGTACCAAAACTAGAGGGTTCATGAGGTACTGTTTGATGTCATCAAATGCTTTTTGATATTCTTCGTTCCAGATGAAAGATACACCTTTCTTCAGAAGTTTGTTGAATGGTCTACAGCGTCCTGATAAGTTGGAAATGAATCTCCTGATATAAGCAACTCTTCCTTGAAATCCTCGTAGCTCTTTTAAGGTGCGTGGAGGATGCATCTCTTGGATGGCTTTGATCTTCTCGGGATCCACGTGTATACCTTTAGCGGTAATGACGAAGCCGAGAAATTTACCACTAGAGACGCCCAGGAAGGACTTAGTAGGGTTCATTTTAAGTTGATGCTGACGCATTAAATCAAAGATAGTCTTCAAATCTTGGATATGATCCTCCTTTCGTCGACTTTTGACTGCAATATCATCAACATAGCATTCGACTATTTTTCGGAGATGTTCGCGAAATATAGTGCTCATTGCTCGCTGATATGTTGCTCCTGCATTCTTGAGACCAAACGGCATCACCGTATAACAGTATGTACCGATCGACGTTCTGAAGGAAGTGTGTTTTTCATCATCTGGAAACATTTTGATCTGGTTGTATTCCGAATACCCATCCATAAATGACATTCGTTCGAAACCACATGTATTGTCGATCATGACATCAGTAATTGGAAGAGGAAACTCGTCTTTAGGACAAGCTGCATTGAGATCGCGAAAGTCTATACAGACTCGGATCTTGCCAGTCTTTTTAAGGACAGGAACAATGTTAGCCACCCATTCAGGATGTTGTTCCTCTCTAATAAATCCAGAAGCCATAAGCTTATTGACTTCAGCTTCAATTGCATCCATAATGTCTGGACGAAATCGTCGCTGTTGTTGTTTGACCGGTTTAGCATTTGGCATGATATTGAGTTTGTGCATTGCGATCTTCGGATCTAGTCCTGGCATATCCTCGTAGCTCCAGGCGAAGACATCGATATAATCACGAATAAGCTTGATCATGTCTTGCTTATCTATTTCTGAAAGACTCTCACTGATGAATATTGGTTTAGGGGAACCTTCTTCACCAATATCAATTTAGATCAGTTTATCTTCGGTAGGAGGTTCCCTCTGCTCGAACCTGAATTCCCATTGATCATCTAATCTTTGAGCCCATTGTTCTGATTCAGGTGATATTTCAAAATCATCCTCATCTTCATCATTTTCTTGTGGGCCATCAACAGAGACCGTATTGATGGATAGAATAGAGCGATGAAGATCGCCAACACTCGTGTCAGAATCCCAAGAGAGAGAATCAGAAGACTCAGATCGTTATTGAATTTTGACTCTTCATGGATTATGTTGATAAAAGAAGTAGGAGCAATATAACCTAAACCACATTTTGTCCTTCCGTATTTTAATGGAGGAATTCGAACAGGCATTCTTCTTCCTTTTCCATTATTGAGACTGGTTCTAAAGTCATAACCCATATTTTTGATGATATTTTTGGATTGTTGACTGTAGCGACGCAGTTGTAACCTTCCAGTATCATCGTTTATGTCATCTTCTTCCAAGTTAGAAGGATTCTGAGGTCCTTTATAGAAAAATATTGGATTTTCTCCCTTCTTTCGACTGGGGACCACAAAGTATGATTTCTGTATAGTGTCTAATGATACGTCTGTATGAAGAGCTTGAACAACCTCTATAGTTAGTGGCTCTAAGCTATTTAGCAATTGTAAATAACTTTGTACATAACCACAAACATCAATATACTGCAAAGGAGATGCTTCATTAATACTAGATGCTGTATTTACAACAGAAGGCTGAGCCTTATCAGACTTAGCCAAATTAATGACAAAGGGGGAGGAAGAAGAACAGTTAGAATTTTTGTTTCGATTAAGATCGATAACAAAAGGCTCAGGAGAGGTGAGCTCCCTTGAAGAAGACGGTGGATAAGTAATGCGTCCACTGACTGGAATGACTAGAGTATCTGATCTAGCCTGAGAAGATGGAGGGGGAGTGATGAGTCCACTGACAGGAATGATCAGCGAATTTTGTGAAGCTTGGGAAGATGGTGCAGTAGTGCGTCCACTGACAGGAATTATCAGTGAGCCCTGGGCAGATGATGAAGTAGTACGTCCACTGACCGGAATTATCAGTGAGCCTTCTTCGGATGATCTAACAGACTGTGGAGGAGTGATGCGTCCTTTTACAGGAATAACAAAAGTGTCAACTTTGGATATCTCATCTTCATTATCCATAGCTTGCAAGACTTTCGAGTATTCATCTTTGTACATGCGAGCGTCATTGAAGTAAGCTTCGACTGCTTTGAATGGGTAAAGATCTGCCACTTCTTTTTGAACCTCTCCATTATCATCAACATATTTGAAGCACTGATGAAGGGTTGAAGGAACGACATTATGTTCATGCAAGAAAGGTCTCCCCAATAGAGCATTGTATGAGCAACCATGATTGTCGATGATGTAAAAAGTAACCTTAGTACGAAGATCGCCTATTTGAAATTTAAGGCGAATCTTGCCTAAAGGCTCACTTTTTCCTTGATTGAATCCCAAGATAGTAGTGATAGTGCTGGAGAGACTATGCACAGGTATCTTCGATGCATCTAACATAGCCTTTGGCATAATACTGAGAGCGAATCCTGGATCAATCAGTAAACGATCAACCTTCATAGAATCAATATATCCTGTATGATATAAAGGACGATCATGTCGATTATCCTCTAGCAGCATATCGTCCTGCGTAAAAGTAATGTTTGGAATAAATTCCAATACATTATGGCAATGAGAAACAGGTCCTGTTTCCAACTTCTTGAGAAGAGTTAAGCAGGTTTCTGCTTGCAGCAGTGCTTCACTTAAAGTTTCTCGAGTCTCTTTAGAGAGGCGTAAGAGCTCGAAGATTGATAATTTAGCTGGGGTATTGGCTAGTTGAGCCAATATATCAAAATTATAAGGCTTTTCAAGTCCTGTAGGAGATGACTTCTTCAATGGTTTGTCGAAGCGGACTTGTTGTTTGCCTTTGTCAGCTACTGTTGGTTTAGAAGGAACTGTCTCAACAGGAACATTTAAAGGTTCTTCAGTAGAGACTGGAGTTGAAGCTGTAACCGGAGGAACGTCAGAAATTTCTTCAGGAACTTCAGCATAATCTTTCAAATATACTTTTCCTGAGCGAGTTCCAGCATGAACTTCAACTTCAGATTCTGGTTCAAGGTCTATGGAAACCATGCTGCAATTCTTTATTTTGCTCTTGGTTCTTTTATGTTTGATGAAAGCTTCATTCCAAAAACCAAGGCCAACACGAGATTGATTATGTCTCATGGTGATGGCCAAAGGTGCTCGGAGTCCCTTGCCTGAGTTCAAACCTGGGGCAGTGGCTAGATCATAACCTATTTTCGCCATCAATTCACGAGATTATGAACTGTATAAATGAAAAGCAGGTTTGTACCTATCTTCAATTTGAGGTACAGATTTTATCTTCGTAGAAAGTGAATTTCCTGCTGAGATGAAAGTAGAGGTTAGATAAAAATTGGGTGTGAAACTAGAAGTCACATTGTATGACTTAGTCTTCCCGAACTTCTTTTTAGATGAGGAAATCTTCGGAGGAGAAGAGGAAGACATCTCAAACTCTGTTTTTAAGTCTGGGTGAATCTACATGATTTCTCCCTTCTTAGTTGTGACAGGAACAAGTCCGTCATTCTGTGCTGGTGGGATGTTTATAACTTCGAGAGTTGCTTTGGGGATAGGAACAATCCCACTTTCCACCATTAAAGGAGGGAAGTCACCGAACTGCATTGAAATTACATTTGCTGTTACTGTTTTGTCTTTGGGTGTTAATATCACAGCCCCTGATTTAATCATCTCTTGAATCTTCCCTTTTAATACATAGCAAGACCGGATTGTATGACCCAGCATTCTATGATATGGACAGTATTTTGGATGATCTGTTTTATTGGCTTCATCAGGCTTTTTAATTTCTGGCAATTGAATCTTATTACCTTTGAGTAAGCATTCAAAGATACCCTGAACATCGTCATCATCGAAAGAATATTCTTCTTTCGGTCGAGGAGATCTCTGTTGTTGATTTGTTGGAGCTGAAGTAGCTTGGGTAGTCTTTATCTCTTGACTACTGTTTTGGAGATTGACTTCAAGAGCTTCTTTCCTTTGCGATTATTGGGTCGAGTACTATTGCTAGCACTCTAATTTGATTCTTTGGGAGCCATTTGTACCCCCAGACCCTTGAAAGTCTCAGCACTGACCTCGGCAGCCTTGGCACTGACAATGAAAGAAGGCCAATCTTGGAACTGAGTGGACCCTGTCCACATACTGATAATTGGTAAGAGGTTCGACTTGCAAGTGTCGATCGTAACAGCATCGGGAGTTCCAAGAGGCATTTTGAGGGCTTCTCTTCTGAATCTCTCAATGAATTCCTCAGTGGTCTCATATTCTTCTGTTTGATACTTATGAGGGCCGACATGGTTATATCATTGAGCCCTTCGTAGAATCGTTCAAGAAATATTTGCTTTAAAACAGGCAAATGAGGTAATGCACCCATCAGGGAGACTTCTATACCATTCATAAGCGTTCCTTTGAGACATCCAATGAACACCCGAGTAAGGAGGGCGTCACTTGGTTGCAATTGATCAGTCATTACTTCAAATGATTAATGAACTGACTTGGAGAGGTTGTCCCATCATAGAAAGAGATGGTCGGAGGTTTGTATTTTGGTGGATACGATACCTGCTTCCATTCTATCGGATAAGGCTGTTTGATGCCTAACCTTTGTAAACCATCCTTCTGTTTGAATGCCTCGAATTGAGTTTTGAGATTCTTCAATTCTTCAGAGACAACTCCCGAAGATTGTGGAGTTGTGGCTTGTAGAGTGTAATTGGGAGGAGGGACTGCAGCATATGTACCACCCCCAGCTCCAGAGTGACTTGGTGTGGTTTGTACAGGGACATTAGATTGTACCCCCGGAATAGTAGAGGGTTCAGGGTTTGGAACAACAGGGGTATTCAATACCATTGGTGGTGCTGTCTGTTGTTGAGCCTGCATTAGAGTGTGCATAGCACTCAATGTATCTACCATAGCTCGCAATTGTTGTTCTAAAGAAGAAATCCTCTGTTCATGAGCCTCATTGCTAGTCGAAGGTTCATGATCACTTTCTGCCATATAAGTGGTAATCATTCGAGGAATAGATGATGAAACAGTCTGTTCTGAATCATCACTGTGTGAATCAGTATCTTTCCCAGGGCTTTTTACAGGAGTCAATACTGGAAAATTAGACTCTCCAAGGAAGTCTTCTGTGATCTCCGGATTGCCACTTGGATGAGAAGAAGAAGAGGCTCTGGTCAAGGCTCCGGTCCTGGATCGAGTGCCGAGATAAACACCATCTTCAGAGTCTGATATAGAATCAGACCGTATGCTACCCCCAATGTTTCTGGAAGTCATGTTGACAGAAGCATAAAGAGGTTCATCTTCATCCAACATTGGTTCATATTGAATCCGTTCGAAAACAGATTGTCTATTGGTGAACAACAACATTGGATGACAATCCGAGGTTGGAAGTCACAACCATGCTTTTCATGGCGAATATGGGCAATGTCATAGCCAGATGGAGTGTCAATTCTCTGTTTATTTTGCAAATATTCTCGGAGATCTGTAGGAACAGATTGGGAAGTATTTGAAGATAGTTTCTGTGTAGAAACTTGTCTTTTGTTCTTCTGTCTTCTTGGTTCCTGAGTGTATAAAGATTGATTAATTTGAGCCACATAGTTCTTGGCATATTTTGCATCAGGGTCTAATATACTTGTCTCAGTGGAACCGAACCGATTCTGATTAAGCTTATTACGAAGATCCGTGGGAGATTGACTCTAATATCAGTCTTGGATACTTGTAATTTGCCTTTCTCAGACCGAGACATTTTGAGAGAAGGAAGATGAGTATTATTTCGACTAGGAGTCGGTAATAATCCATCTTTGGAGGAATTAGCCAAAAGGCGTTTTCCTTTGTTTGATCTAGTAAGAGTACTAGTCAAATTAACTCCAGAGGTAAAGACCTTAGGAGTAGAGGAGTGACTAAAGAGTCTTTCTCCTTGGTTGGCACAAGATGTGCAAGTTGAGGGGGAATCATTTGTATGTTCTGTGGAAGAGAACCCCCAATCTGATTTTCAGAAACAGTCAAAGGACTGTATTTGTTAGCATACGCTGACTTCAGTTTGGACTTCTGGTCATACGCTGCCTTTTTATTAGCATACACTGGCTTTGGCTCGGCGTACGCTGCCTGATGTTGGCTTTTGTACGCTGCCTTTGCCGTACGCTGCCCTTTGAATGCCATACGCTCAGAGTCATCAATGGCTAAAGAGCCGACTGCTGTCGTAAGAATAGAAGGAAGGGACTTTGACATGTCCAGAGATGGTTTTCTTTGAATACATTGACTTGGTTAAAGAACCAATTTTGTCAGCGTGACTAGGAAACCACTGCTGCCGTGTTCAGAGAAGCCGAAGTGTGCTTCATGGAAGTTGAAGACGTGTTCTTGTCAGCATGAGAAGTGACAGAAGCGTCTCGAATTGCTGCAGAAGACTTAGGGACATAGACGGAGTGTCCCTTCTTCTTGGCAACAGGAAGAGCGGAGGAAGCAGTGCGGCCCTCCTTCGCCTTGAGCATTTCTTCATAAGCCGATTGGTCGAATTGTACAACCATCGTCTTCTTCGTCAAACCGATCGACGAAGTATCGCATAGAGTTGTTGCAATCTCATTGGAGGAGACAGCTTTCCCCAGCAGAGTCGCCAATTTGTTTTCCATAAATAAATTCACTTTATTTATTTGTATCTGAGAAAATTACAACTGTAGGAATCTAATCTAGAAGACGATTACTTTATTCCTTGGACGATGCGATGAAGAAAACTCGAACTTCGAAGGACTTGGACAGCAACTTGGCAATCTCTCTGTTCTCTCTGAAAATGACTTGTAGTCTCTGATGAATGTGAAGAAACTCTTTTTTATAGAGTTCAGGATAACTGTCCTTAAGCATACGCTCAGGTAGTTACTTGACGTGTGCATAACTGCAGGGACGCGTGGCGAATTCTGATGGAGACACATTAGCGTGCGGTTGAAAGTAGTGGAGCATGTTCAGGAGAGATTGATGGCCTGGATGCCACGTTGCATAACTTCTAGAGAAGTGGATAACTGGTACAGGACACGTAAGAACGTGTGTTGACTGTAATCCAGGTTATGGTTGCTGTAATACGCTGCCTCGTTGAAGAAGAGTTTATACGCTGACTTGGACAGCGTAGTGCCATAGGAAATCCATACGCTCACTTTGTGGACAAGGAGTCATGTGAGGTCATACGCTCGCTTATTTAGCAAGGAATCATGTGAGGTCCATACGCTCACTTGACTATGTGAAGAAGGAGTCATGTGAGGTTGATACGCTCACTGGAGAAGTGGCCACGTGGCTATCATCAATCTTCTTTGGTACACCATATCTTCCCATAACTGACAAAATCTTCTCGAGCGTCGTGACTGCGGATTTGACGGCTGACAGACTGTCAAAACTGACAGGAATGATGGCTTTTGTATTTATGAAGGCTGCTGAGTTGTCCTCGTAAAAGACAAAACCGACTCTTCGAAAACTTATACGACGGTTACTTTTCTCGTGACAGCTGTCTTTGCACGAAAGATGAAGTGTCAGATTCATTCCTCATTTAAACATATGCTGTGCTGTCACTTCAGTAAATAATAAAATATTTACTGAGCGTATGGCTTTTGAATGAGCGTATGGCTTCAACTGACATCTGTCTTTAAGCGTATGGATGAAAAATGACAGCGTGTCATAATTTTCCACATCCTACAACGATCTTTCCTCGAAAAGGCATGATCATTCATTCATTGATCCTATCACCTCTGTTAATCTCGTAAACGAGTCTATATTTATTTTCATTTATTTATTTTCTCATAAATAAAGCCACAGATAATAAATACTCAAAATCTCCAGCAGAGTCACCATTTTGTTTGCAAAAAATAAGAAGAAATTTGATTTCCACAAACTAAAAAAAAGTACAAAAAGTATAATTGATTTTTGGGGAAGTACAACTATAGGAATCTGATCAGAAGACGATCTCTTTATCCCTTGGACGATGTGATATCAAAGACACGAGCCTTTGGAGGATGCAACAACACTTTTACAGGAGTTTATGATCCTTGGTGATGCCTGAGAACTGATTTGAAACTCTATTTATAGAGTTCTGGAAATAACTGTTTAGCAGTTATTCTGGGTTGCGCGAGCTTTAGGTTGCGCGCCTGTTCACTTTACACTAACTACTGTAGACGCGTGGCATTATTTGAGTGAGATACACATGGTAGTAGGCAGTGTAGTGAGCATGTTCTACGAAGTTGGTGGCTTGCGCACCACGTCACCCTGTTCTGGACACTGTTCGATCACCTTGTACGAGCTTCATCATGTTGCGCGGGGGCACAACGTAACAACTTTTGCGAACGGTTGTACCAACTGCTATGGACGCGTGGTATCGTTTGAGTGAGATGCTCATGGTCATGGACAGAGTAGTGGGCACGCTCTGCGAAGTTGGTGGCTTGAGCACCACGTTACCCTGTTCTGGACACTGTTCGATCACCTTGCGCGAGCTTCATCAGGTTGCACGGGGGTACAATGTAACTACTTGCGCCTGAGTACAACCTCGCATACCCTGACAAATTGTACAAACTGCTAGCTGACCAAATTTTCTCGAGCGCCGTGCTGCGCAGGATTCGAACAGATTTTCCTTGATATATATGTTGTCAGCTGTCAGGTAATGATGATGCTGTTATAGTTTTTCGAGGAGGTTGCTACGTGGCTCTCACGCAACCTGAGGTTGGCGTAACCTGAGATGAGCGCAACCTGATGTGGCGTAGCTTGATGTAGGCGCAACCTGATATGGCACAAACTATTGATACGATGCATTTTGATGAGATGACTTCATAGCTTAATTTTTAGCCACTATACCCACATTGCCATAGCGTGGTCAAGGTGATTCCAAACATCACCTTCACTCAGTAGGACATGTTACTGAAGAACAACTAGCACAATAGGCCCCTGTACTATACGGGGTGTGTTGGTGCCATTAAGGTCGATCGTATCCACATCGACCATGGCTCTTCTCTCAGCATAATCCCTCGAGTTTACTCCAAACTTTGAAGATTCGGATGCATCGGCTGACCGCGTCGAACACTACAATCAGCAGTTTTAATGCTGGAAAGAGTGAGCCCTTGGGCAAGATTCGCCTGAAATACTAGATACGTGATCTCCAAACTGATGTGACTTGTTATGTCATTAATGCAGACATAAACTACAACATGTTGTTGGGATGACCATTGATCCATGATCGTACCCTCCACCTTCCATCAATGCATGAAGTATGTGTCCAGCGATGGGACTATCAAGGCTGAGTTTGCTGACATCTACCCATTTTAAGGTCTCAAAGCATACTATACTGACGCTGATCTGTACAAGTCAGTCCCTTTGGATGATGACGCTAATGATGCCGACGATAAGGCAGAAACTGCATCAGAAAGTGCAATTGTTGCTGAAGAACCTTTAAGGTTCGATTAAGAGGGAAACCTTCCTAGACGCCAACACCTCTTATCATCAAACTTCAAGGAAAAGTACCTACTTACTCACCCCCGACGTCAATTGCCAACCAGAAGCCCATTCGAATAAAGCTTTCCCGAAGAGGCCCGAAGGCAACCTCAAAGTTTCAGGAATCCTCGGTTCCAGCACCCTTCATAGTCAAGCTGAAGCGGAGACCACTTCCACCTTCTCCCATGGCAGCCCCGGTTCTCACTGATGAGGAGTTAGGGGCCTATATATGTGCCAATGCTGAGGCGCATTCTCTAGATGATGTAATCCCTCGGAATAAAATTTCATATTTTATTAATAGAAAGTTGTTTTTGAATTACTCTTGTGTCCATTGGAACACCATGTATTTCTTAGACAATGCTCTGTATATGTTGTAAACCCAAGTGACAACTGCTAATCTGGCAAGCGGAGTTGTCTCTTCCCAAGATGCTTACTTTCTGGTTCCAACGAGGAAAAAAATGTGGAACCTATCCTATTCAGTCGAGTAGAACATCCTTAGAGACTTACTCTTATAGAACCGGAGCCCGACAACGGCAGGATGCAGCTCCACCATTACACTGCTTAAGCCAAACACCTTATCCAGAAGATAGACTATGACTTGAACAATGACAGAGGACTTAACTATGGCAAAGGTCGATGCCTCCCCTTACGACTTCATGGTCCAAAGGGAAACTCCTAAAATTACTATCAGCATACTCGCCGAGGGTTGGGTTATGTTACACCTACAATAACTTCGGAGAGCTCCAAGATGGAGGTTGTGATGCATTCTCACTCCTCCGATTCCTCAACCTGGGACTCTGATACCAGTATCGATCAAGCCTTCAAGAAGATATTGTCCGTCAACATGGTTTCTGCAGATCCTCCAGTCGAGGACAAAGACCAGATGATCGAATTCTTCGAGGATGAACCTTGTGCTCAACGCCTAGGATCCCAATTAGAGTGGCATTTCGAATAGAGAGAACCTCCCACAGAAGACGAAGTCGTTCAAGTCGAACTGGAAGATGAGGCTTCCCCTAAACCCATCTTTATTAGCAAAAGCTTGACTGGAGAAGACAGAAAATCTCTGATATAGCTTATCGGAGAGTACATTGATGTCTTTGCTTGGAGCTATGAAGACATACCGGGTTTAGACCCACAAGTCACGATACACCGCCTCAACATCCAGCCCGGCTAAAGCTATTAAACAGCAACAGTGTCGCTTCCGTCCCAACGTCATGGATGCCATTGAGAAAGAAATCGATAAACTCATAGAAAGTGGTTTCATTCGCGAAGAGCAGCATCCGGATTGGGTGGCCAACATCGTTCCCATTACTAAGAAGAACAGGAAGATTTGAGCCTGCATAGACTTCAGGGATCTCAACTCGGCATGTCTAAAGGACGAGTTTTCCTTCATAATCACCGATATGATGATCGACAACACTTGTGGCTTCGAGCGTATGTCTTTTAGACGGGTTCTCGGGCTACAACCAGATCAAAATGTTCCCTGAAGACGAAAAATACACTTCATTCTGGACTCCAAAAGGAATCTACTGTTACACATTGATGCCTTTCGGCTTGAAGAATACGGAAGCAACATACCAGCAGGCTATGAGTACCATATTTCGCGAACATCTTCGAAAAATGGTGGAATGTTATGTGGATGACATTGTCTTTAAGAGCCGGAAAAAATCCAGCCAACTGGACGACTTGAGGACTGTGTTCGACTTGATGCGGACACATCGACTGAAGATGAACCCAACCAAGTCTTTTTTGGGGGTTTCCAACAGCAAGTTCTTGGGCTTCATCATCACGGCCAAAGGTATTCATATAAACCCTGAGAAAACTAAGGCCATCCTGGACATGGCTCCCCCGAAGAATCTCCATGAGCTCCGGGGACTACAAGGATGCTTAGCCTATATCAGAAGATTCATAGCAAATCTCTCTGGATGTCACGACCCGCATCCGCTTTTTGAATACGAAACGTGTCCAAGCCCAGCCTACGCCGCAGTGTCGGTGGTAGTACGCTGTCTAAATACAAGTCACGTCCAACTAGAAACATATGGTAACTATATCTCATCCACAGGATAATCATGTCACAGTCAAGATCAATGAAAAGACATGAACTGAATAATAATGAATAAACTGAATATCAAGAATCACTGTCACGTCCGGTGGACACAAATCCACTACCAATAGACGAAAGAAAATAGAAGAATACATGGAGTAACTAACTGAAATAAAACTGCTAATCTAGACCACCTCAAGTGCAAGCGATGCGATCTGATGCTGGCTCAACTCTCTGGTCTGCTCCTAACTCAAGCTCGGCTAACCTGAAGAGATCATCAGGTCCTTAGAGGACTAGCAAGATACATAAAAACGAGCCTTTCTAACAGTTTATTATGCACGGAGGAAAATACAGAATAACCAAGTAAAACTGAGCAATGAATAAAGCACGAATCTATACACTGTCTACATATAATGAACTGCTGAACAAGGACTAGAGAACTCATGTCAAGATGTCAACGGATAACGCAATCGAATACTCAAACCCTCGTCCCTAATGTGGACTCGCAGGTTTGAACTACTAACCCTCGTCCCTAGCATGGACTCGCAGATTAGCATCTACTACTAACCCTCGTCCCTAGTGTGGACTCGCAGACTAGCATCACCCTCATCCCTAGTGTGGACTCGCAGGCGTAACCCTATACCACTAACCCTTGTCCCTAGCGTGGACTCGCAGGCTAGCATCTACTACTAATCCTCGTCCCTAGTGTGGACTCGCAGATTAGCATCACCCTCGTCCCTAGTGTGGACTCGCAGGCGTAACCCTATACCACTAACCCTCGTCCATAGCGTGGACTCGCAGGCTAGCATCTACTACTAATCCTCGTCCCTAGTGTGGACTCGCAGATTAGCATCACCCTCGTCCCTAGTGTAGACTCGCAGGCGTAACCCTATACCACTAACCCTCGTCCCTAGCGTGGACTCGCAGGCTAGCATCTACTACTAATCCTCGTCCCTAGTGTGGACTCGCAGATTAGCATCACCCTCGTCCCTAGTGTGGAGTCGCAGGTGTGGACCAATAACTACTAACCCTCGTCCCTATCGTGGACTCGCAGGTTAGCTTCAAGGTTCAAGACACGGAAGCACAACTCAATCAAGGCACGACCAATAAGACACAAGGCTAACTGTGAACACTGTCTAAAGCAATGATAAAAATACCAGCTTGATAGAAAAGATACATGGCAATAATATGAGAAAACTGGATAAAATAATAGACAGTGCATGTAAATAAAGCTGTGTAGAAAGGCAAGGTATACTTGCCTTAGGTCCTGCACTGCTGGTACGGGTCAAAATCCGAATCAAGTCCAAGTATCCTGTTTATGAATTCATAATGATCAATACATGATATCTGTGGGAAAATAAGCCAACTTTATTAACTTGTTTGATGAGTGGCCTAGGTTGTCTATTTATCTTAGGCATGTAATCTCTAGTTTTAGTGTTTATTGAGGGGGGTCCTTTATTGGCCTGGCTTAATGTGGTACTGTTACTGCCTTGCAGGCATAAATAGAGGTTCCTGTCCCTGTTTGCATTTGTTGCCCATATCTGTAGTCATGACATTAGTCCTACCTCTTACCTGTTATAGGCTAACTAGTTCCTCAGATACCCTTATAATACTTAACTCAGAGATGTACATGAGTACTGTCCTATTGTTAGTAGGACATCTATCACGCAATAGTGCACACACACTGGACACAATTGAACACGCCTAACATTTCCAGCCCCATCTCTCCCATCTGTTAGTGAGACAAACTCTAATAAGTAGGCTGGCATCTTATCACTTGACCTGTACTATTATTTTTTACTCTACTGTAGCTATATGGCAGGGAAATGGTCACGCCAACAGCTAATCCTGGGTATCCTACATACCCCTTCCTGGTGGGGTTTGTTTTACAACAAGTCA
>JANAVB010012524.1:0-33979 GCA_029216955.1 Iris pallida
AACGGATGGCTCAGAAACACAACCCAAGATTCATCCTAGCATACATTAGTGTGGATCATTATGTTCTGTATATATGGTGTAGTATTGTTCTTATCGTATCTAGTATCTGAAGAATGTAACAGAATCAAGATGAACTCACATAATGTAATACTAAGACATCATATACTATATAAGATATAGTGATAGGTTGTCTATCATCATTGCCGAGGGATGAGGGTTGGAGGACAGTCAACTTTATTACGGCTACATAGTTCTGCCTCGCCAGTCGAATGGTGCAGGAAACTATGTCATGATCACCATGTCGTACCGTATATTAATGCAAATAGAGCTGGAGCTGGAGCCAAAATACAGAATCCAAAATACAAAATACAGAATCAATCCCTAGGTTCGCCGATCCCTCGGTGGAACACTCAACACCGGCACGCACAATATATTCCAGAATATATAAAAATATAAGAAAAAATACTATCCACAATGAACAATGTCAATATATAATATTCAATAAACCAAATCAATATTCGTAAATACGTACAAACTCAGTATCCTCAACGAAAAAATTGAATATCTCCAAATACGTACAAAGTCAAAAATATAGTACAGTCCCAAATGCAAAAACAAAACTACTGATCGCTGGAGCTAGACCAAAGTGGAGGGGCGCCACCAGATGACGCAAATACGCTCGAGTGAGCCAAGGCATGCAGCCACTTCCTTCCCTCAATTCACCCTCTCCCTCTCATGCTATCAACGTCACAACTTTCTAGTGCTGCCCTCTAATGATGATGAACGCAAAATCAATGACCCCTCTCCTTTCTCACTCTCACAATTCTCACAACAGGAAGGATTAGTGCTTTCTAGTTCTCTTCCATCATCCATTCCTCCGTTCTGGTCAAGCATCTTTTCTTCTCTCCTCCACCATGGCTCGGGACCATCTGCCTCCTACTTTTCTTCTTTTTTGACTCTCTCAGCCACATATGATATCCAGCTCAAGTGTAGAGTCGAGAGAGAAGAAGTGGACAGGAAGATGAGGGGGAAGCAGCACAGCGGCGGCATGACCCGGAGGAAGTATAAAGGTTTCTTCAACATCCATAGGAGAACTATAAGGATATATTTTTTCGCAAACATGTCACCTTGTTAAAGACCCTTAATGTGATAACCATGTACCACGGTGTCGGAAGACTAACATGTCATAATTTTTTAAGCCGTGTGTTTTGACATAATCCTCCCAACTCTTTACTCCTATGTAGTAATCTTGTATTTCTTATTAAGTTCAAGACGACATATTTTTCCATTACGAGTCACATATGCCGTCTTGGACTTCATAAAGAAATGCAAGATTACTACATAGGAGGAAAGAGTTGGAAGGATTATGTCAAACCACACGGCTTAAAAAATAATGACATGTTAGTCTTCCGACACCGTGGTAACATGATATTCATATTAAGGATCTTTGACAAGGTGACATATTGTGAAAAGATATATCCATATAGTTCTCCTACGGATGTTGAAGAAAACCTCTGTACTTCCTCCGGGTCATGCCGTCGGCTGTGTTGCTTCCCCCTCCTCTTCTGTCCACTTCTTCTCCCCGACTCTATACTTGAGCTGGATATCATATAGGCTGAGAGAGTCAAATAAGAAGGGAAGTAGAGAGGAGCAGATGGGTCCAGAGCCATAGTGGAGGAGAGGAAGAAGGAAGATGCTTGATCAGAACGGAGGAATGGATGGATGGAAGAGAACTAGAAAGCACTGATCCTTCCTGTTGTGAGAACTGGAAGAGTGAGAAAGGAAATGGGGGTCTTTGATTTTTGCGTTCATCATCATTAAAGGGAAGCAGCACTAGAAAAGTTGTGACATTGATAGCATGAGAGAGGGAGAGGGAAAATGGAGGGAAGAAAGTGGCTGCATGCCTTTAGCTCACTCGAGCGGTATTTGTGTGTCAGATAAAATAGCAAAAATTTGATTTTTCCTAGTGTGAGAACGGATGGCTCAGAACACAACCCAAAATTCATTCTAGCATACATTAGTGTGAATCATCTATGTTATGTATATGGTGTAGTATATATTTTATCGAATTAGTATCTGAAGGATATAACAGAATCAAGATGAACTCACATAATGTAATACTAAACATCATCTATATATATAAGATATAGTGATAGGTTGTATATCATCATCGCGAGGGATGAGGTCGAAGGACAGTCAACTTTATCTACGGCTACATAGTTTCTGCTCGCCAGTCGAATGTCTGCAGGGACTATGTCCTGATCACCATGTCGTACCGTAGATAATGAAAATGGAGCTGGAGCTGGAGCCAAAATACAGAATAAATGAGAGAACTATCAGAGAATCAAATAAAACTAACTAGAACTAAAATACAGCAATTGACAAATAAATGAGAGAACTATCAGATGTGATACTTGAGTATCAATGCGAAACTCGAGTATCGGTATTGTGATTGCGATACCGATACACATAGGAATGGTCTGATACTCAGAGTATCGGTATCGGACCATTCCGTATTGCGAGGGGGAACAAAACTATAGCGTTGATAGCGAGATAGATAGAGAGAGAGACATAACTAAGTAGCACTTAAACTTTAACTAAGAATCCTTTGGCAAAGGAGACTACCATGCTGTCAGGAACCTCTCGCTTGAGCTCTACACGAAGGATGTCCACTTGAGCTTCGGGGCAAAGTTTTGGCTCAGAGCAAGAATCTGTGACGGAGCACATCCACCATGCTGTCAGAAAAAATAGTAACGGTGAGAGATCCATCTGAGTAGGACGTATACTCTGATAATATCTCCTCCAACACTCAATCCCACTACTGATATCATTCTTGTAAAGGTGATCTCTAAAGTATACGTCCTACTCAGATGGATCTCTCAGAGTATCCTCTCCGGTTGGTTGTCGAGTGGCTGTAAGGACTATGTCCTGATCACCATGTCGTAGTCCAATATAATCCAGAGATTGACACAGTACTAATTCATATATGTAGTCTATACAAATAGTCTAATACAAAAACAATCCAATACAAATAGTCTAATACAAATAAGTACTAATAGCTAATGAGAACCACGCAGCTCACGCGAACGCTCAGTGATACCATCACGCAACCACCTCGAATAAGTGGGATCGACGGCGACAGGAGAGATGTAGTCATTTGCAAGTGTTGCATGAATAGAACTCCGGTCTCACTAGCTACCGGTGCTGGATGAATAGAACTCCCGGTCTCACTAGCTACGGTGCCACTTCCTTCTAACAGTAGGAGAAGCCACCTCAGCATTCACTGTTTCCCTCAAATGACGTACCGCCTTGGGTCATGGGTGCCATCTGGTAAGATCGATATTCACAAAATATAATTATAACATAAGCAAGCTAACTAAAGGAACCATCATATAATTTGAGTACATTTCGAAAGCAGTAAAGTATAGAAAATTTGATTTTTGCCAAGTGTGGAGAACGGATGGCTCAGAACACAACCCAAAATTTATTCTAGCATACATTAGTGTGAATCATTTATGTTCTGTACATATGGTGTAGTATACGTTCTTATCGAATCTAGTATCTAGTATCTGAAGAATGTAACAGAATCAAGAGAACTCACATAATGTAATACTAAAATATCATCTACTACTATATAAGATATAGTGATATGTTATCGTATCATAATCATAATTACCGAGGGATGAGGGTCGGAGGACAGTCAACTTCATCTACGGCTACATATTACATGAGCTAGTCGCCGTGAAACGTCGCTATGACGTCGCTAATAGCGACTAATTTAGTGACGTTAGTATGAACGTCGCTAAATTCTAATTATATTCCCCACTAATTCATTTTCCCTATTTTACTCTCTCACTCTCTCTCCTCCCCTCCGGCGCTCTCACTCTCCGGCGCTCTCACAGTACTAATTCATATCTATTTAAATGTGAGAACGGATGGCTCAGAAACACAACCCAGATTTATTCTAGAATACATTAGTGTGGATCATTATGTTCTGTACATATGGGTAGTATATGTTCTTATCGTATCTAGTATCTGAAGAATGTAACAAAATCAAGATGAACTCACATAATGTAATACTAAGACATCATCTATACTATATAATATATAGTGATAGGTTGTCATATCATCATTGCCAAGGGATGAGGGGGAGGACAGTCAACTTTATCTACGGCTACATAGTTTCTGCCTCGCCAGTCGAATGGCTGTAGGGACTATTCCTGATCACCATGTCGTACCATAGTTTCTGTCTCGCCAGTCGAATGGCTGCAGGGACTATATATTCCGATCACCATGTTACAATTAACCAACCAACAAAACTACTTGTTACAAATATCGGCACAATCGGTGCATTTGAATCGGAGTATCACTTTTTTGGTGTCGAAAAACAAATAATTATCACTAAATATCAGATATTTTCGGCACTATCGGTACCTGTCACTTTCCGTTCCCAGAATGCGTATTTTATACATGTACTACTCGAATGTATTATTTAATATTTATCATGTATTATCCTGTATTTAAATTTCCTTTAATTTATGTTAATTAATTTCCTGTAATTTTATTTCTGCATTTTATTTCTGCTGTTATTTTATTCTGCTTTAGTTAGCCTATTGTGGTTCGGCCTAGATTGGGTTCTCGGGTTGGCTTTGTTGGATCCCCCTTCAACCCGGCCCATTAGCTCCCACCTACCACCCCTTCCATATTTAAAGCCACCCTCTTCATTCTCTCTCCTCATTACTCATTCTCACCATTATTCCTTCTTCTTTCTCATTACTCTCTCCACCTACCAAATCGTAGGCAAGTACAACTTGCTCCTATGAGAACCTATGTTTTGTAGTTCATTATATTCCTCGCAAGATCCTAAGAGAGTTTAGAACTTGGCATTTTTTATTTCAAAGTCTTAATTTTTGTAGATCTAAAAATGAGTTATTTTTGGAGTTTGGTGGTTTTGACCTATCAAACTTCTTGTTTTCAAGTTTTGATGGTTCCATGTTGTAGAGAAGTTTATTCTACCCAATTTTGACCTTTGGAAAGTTGGATTTGGACTTATTTTGACCAAGTTATGGACTTTGAACTTTGGGGTGCAACCATGGAGTTCTTGCTGTTGGAGAAGACAGTAAGCAGTGTACGCTAGCTTTTAGCTTGTGTCACTGAGCTATGCGCGCTCTTTAGCGTAGCACAGTATGGAGTCCATACGCTACCTTTTTAGGTAGCGTGGGTCTTGCATACGCTACCTTTTGGGAGCGTATGACTTGCATACGCTGACTTGGATGGTCAGGAGTCGTATGGAGTTCATACGCTACCTTTTGGGAGCGTATGACTTGCATACGCTGACTTGGATGGTCAGGAGTCGTATGGAGTTCATACGTTACCTTTTGGGAGCGTATGACTTGCATACGCTGACTTGGATGGTCAGGAGTCGTATGGAGTTCATACGCTACCTTTTGGGAGCGTATGACTTACATACGCTGACTTGGATGGTCAGGAGTCGTATGGAGTTCATACGCTACCTTTTGGGAGCGTATGACTTGCATACGCTGACTTGGATAGTAAGGAGTCGTATGGAGTTCATATGCTGCCTTTTGAAAGCGTATGACTTGCGTACGCTGGCTTGAGCGTAGGCTGACTTGAGCGTAGGCTGACATGAGCGTAGCCTGCTTACCCTGGATCTTCTATAGCCCTGTATATTGATATCTTATTAGATATTTAACGTCCATTTTATATCCTTACGCCTTTTTGCATAAACTTGATAAAATCATGATATGTTAATATTTCTGTTAAATATAGATTGTTACGTGGGATGTACCATGTGTCGTGAATTGGGTTGTAGATACCCCGATTGACTGGAATTAAACCCTGAGAGTTGTAGACTCGACCCCACTGAATACTAGTTGACTTTCATGCCTTGTCACCATTGATAATGATGTGATCTTGACTAATAATTGATCATGCGTTCCTAGTTGGAACTAAGAGACTGGCTAGTCGTTATTGAATTGAATGAATGAGACACGTTCATATAAACTATGAACTATTAAAATCGACTGGCAAATTCCGAATATTGGCATACAGGCACATGCAGGCTTTAATTCATTATTATTATTTATCTTACCAAAGAAGATGTGTACTTTATGGTCAAGGCATGATTACTCCGTGGTTAGTTTTGATTGTTGTATTACGCTATGTAAGACCTACAACCTGATCGCACTGGTATCATTGTAGAGTTGTGCATATCGTACCCCGTACGAAAGTACTCATTTGAATGACCATGATCCACGGCATGGGATTTCACTCAACGTAGGGACTATTAAGTTAAATAAAATAATGATTGCATGGAGAGAATGGATTCCCGAGTTCTTACATGGCAGCCCCTTGGGACAAGTAGTACCCGACGGGCCGGCTGGTTCCTACAGATACTGTAAACCTGCCACACGGGCATGGAACAGTATCTGCTTATTTATTATTGTATATGGTATATTGACGAGCGTCATGCTAGGACTCGTCTAATTCATGCATGGCGTACATGATTAACTGGATAGACTAGCCTTGCTCGCACATAGTAAGAACTGAGGAATCCCTATTGCATAAATTCCAGGATAACTTGGGACTCAAAATAGCAAGCCGTAGGATTTGATTGACCGTTCAAGATGATTTGTTTGTGCACTGTACCTACTCTGTTACTTAACTGGGATGATCAGAATGTCAGGACATGACGGGCCAACTTCTGTCCTTGTTTGGTTGGGAGGTTGGTTCGAAGT
The DNA here is from genome assembly GCA_029216955.1 of Iris pallida. Classification (NCBI taxonomy): domain Eukaryota; kingdom Viridiplantae; phylum Streptophyta; class Magnoliopsida; order Asparagales; family Iridaceae; genus Iris; species Iris pallida. Next base: position 6,759 of record JANAVB010012524.1, read on the forward strand.
GTCGTGATGTTATGTGAATCCTAGTAGCAAGCAGAGATCTATTTATCATATTTCACATTACTGGTTTTAGTTCTCATGTCGTGCTTCCTTGTGGTACTTGCTATTAGAGGTCTAACCTCTCTGGTTTTGCATGGCCAGATTTAGAGCCGGTTCCCGAGGATTCAGCTACTTCTACCTCCAAGATGGTCAACACTAGAGGGATGATCACAGGAGGACTCGAGTGGGTTTCTTACTTCCCCGCTCGTTTTGTTATCTACTTTATACCTTGCCGTTTGGCACCGACATGTTAGTCGGATTGTCTTGTACTTACTTTTATATAATTGTAACTAAAGTCAGGCTGCAGCTGATAACAATTGTGTATACTTTTGCTACATCAATCTGGCTATATTTTGTAAAGCCAGATATCAAGAACATTTTGACAGAGCGTTTTGGGACGCCTTACTGCTTTATCTTACATGTTCTCTATTACTGTTCTTGTTCGAATAATTGAGACAAAAGATGTGAAGTGACCATAGTGAGACTTTCATGTAGTATGCACCCCCTCGTCTTTAGACATCATTGATCGTATTATACGGTATTCATTACCCGTAATACGTAGCTGGCTGAGTCATTCCCCCGCTCTCCAGTATTCTGGTTCTGGGGCGTGACAGTACCCCTGACCAAGCCCCCCTACACCACCCTAACCCGAACCCTAACCTTCCATCCCCCCTCCCCTCCTCCAGCCGCCTCCACCCTCCTGCTCCCCTCCCCCAGCCGCCAATACATACCCACCCTAACCCGAATCCTACCCCAAGCTCCCCTCCCCCAGTCGCCCTCGTCCCCTGTCCCACCCCCCAGCCACCCTCCACTCACCCCCGAACCACCCGCATCCCCCTGTCCCTCCCTCCGAGCCACGCGCACCCCCAACCACCAACAACCAAAAACAACCGAAGGAGAGAGAGAGAGAGAGAGGAAAAGTACCATGTACCGGAGAGGGAGAAGAGTCGCCGGAGAGAGTGAGAGTCGCCGGAGAGAGTGAGCGCCGAAGAGACTGAGAGCATCGGAGGGAGGGAGGAGAGAGTGAGAGAGTAAAATGAGAAGAAATGGACCCTAACCCGAACCTTAACCCTAGCTCTCCTCCCCAGCCGTCCTTGTCCCCCTACCCCACCCCCCAGCCACCCCCCCTCACCCCCAACCACCCGCATCTCCCTCTGCACCCCCCCGAGCCACCCGCACCCCTCCAACCACTAACAACCAAAACAGCCGGAGAGAGAGATAGAGAGAGAGAGGAGAGAGAGAGGGAGTCACGTACCGGAGAGAAGAAGGGTCGTCGGAGAGTGGAGAGAGTGAGAGTCGCCGGAGAGAGTAAGAGCGCCGGAGGGGGGAGGGGGGAGGAGGGAGATGAGAGAGTAAAATGGGAGAAAATGAATCGGTGGGGGGGATATAATTAGAATTTAGCGACGCTATCATTACCGTCGCTAAGTTAGTCCCTATTAGCGACGTTGTCGACGTTTCACGACGACTAGATCACGTAACTAATACATCGTTGTCACGTTGCTATTTGCGTCGCTAGTAGCGACAGTTACTGACGTTTCATTTATATGTCGCTAATGTACACAATTTAGCGATGTTTTGCTAACGTCGCTAAATTTACGTCGCCAATTAAGCAGATTTTAGTAGTGTTATTTCTCTAATATTCAAGATCGAGGGAAATATGTATAAAGCACTATGTCTACTTATTATGAATATATTTATACACAAGTATAGTCTAAATTGAAGAACAGATGACAACTCTAGAGGGGGGTGAATAGAGTTTATAGCGATAATAGACAATTAAAAATTAAACTCTTTCACAAGCAAAAATAATTAGAGTAAATACGAAAATAAATAAGGAGCAAGAAAGCATACGCAAACACAGCCGATTTTAACCTAGTTTCCCTCGTGGAGGACTAGTCCAGGCCAGAGAACTCTAGCTCAAGATTAAATCCACTATTTGTGAAATAGTAGTTACACCCCGTGCCTTTTCTTCAGAAAAGCACGTCAACTTCTTACAAAGATCGCAGTGGCGATGCATGGAATTTTCTAAGCGACTTCTTGAACTCTTGCACAAACTCCTAACTGAAAACTGCTGAGCACTTGAGGCTTAGGGAGCTTGTGGCTAGTAGATAAAGAAGGGTATGGCTTGTATTGAGCTTTAGAGAGAAGAGAAGATTGGATGAATGAAAATAAGAGAATTCATGGCCTATTTATAGGATACCATGTAGGCAGAATTCGGCCAGAATTCTGGTGGGAATTTTCAAAAATTTGGCCGTTGGATAACTTGCAACCAGCCAACCCTAAAAATTAGGGTGCTGAGTTTTAGGGGACAGAGTTCGGCCCAAACTCTATGTGGAGGCAGAGTTCGACCCGAACTCTGTCGCCAGAGCACAGAATCGGTCATTGGTCCAATGGGCTTACTTGGATGTATGTGGATCTTTTGGATTTTGGGTAGGGTATAGGTTAAGTCTCAGATGCTCAGCACAACTCAGCTTACATAAGTCTAGACTCAATGAAATTATAAAATACAGACTCAAAAATGACTTGCATTTGCAAAACTAAGCTGTCGTCTGACTTGTGCTGGATGTAGTCTTCATGTGTCGTATTGAATTATCACAAGTATTATTTAGTCAATTCTATTAATATTTGGTTGACTGTGACTTTGTGTCAACAATCTCCCCCATATTGATAATTGACAAAATAATAATTGTATATTCAATATTCATACCTGGACACATTTAAGGACAAAAAGCATAGCTCCCCCATAATCAGTGTCGAGCTTAAAAAATAGCTCCCCCGTAGAATCCTGTTGGCCTGATAAGAACATTCTCCCAAAAGCACAGATACAGAGACAAAAAATAATATGGAATATACAAATATCTCCCCCTTTTGGCATTTAGCAATTAAGGATAAGCAATTAAGAACTGGCAAGCACACCAAAAGAGAAGAAACTGTATAAAACTACTAAATGTCTCAAAAGTCACAACTCATAATAAGTCTAATACAATCAAAGTGCATAAAAGTAACTAAAATCCAAAGTGCAGAAAGAAACATAATCTATGATCCTCAGTAGCAGCAGCAAATAGCAGTCCATATCCATCATCGAGCTTGTGAATTCCCAGCGTCGTCTGATGGATCAGTGAAGGAACGACGAGGGTCCACGAAGGCTGCATCTGGATCCAAGTAGCGAATAACCCAAGGGTCATCGATACGATAGCCGTCACGACCGGGGTCTCGCTCCATAGGGATATGCATAAAAGGATAGCGAGACATGGAGTACCGAATATCGTGTAGCGAGTTGCTGATGGCATTCATCTGCAGGGTGTTCCGGTAATCCAGTTGAGTCCAACGATCATCCTCCAAGGTGAAGCGATCGTGGAGCATGGTCTGAAGAGACTCGAGAGTGGCAGCAGGAGGAGGAGGATCATGTCCCAAAGAAGGGGCATCTGGCTCATCATCAGAATGCTCAGACACGACTGGTGAGCCAACGGCTGCCTGAAGCCTCTATGCCTTTGAAAGAAAGGCAGGGGCAGGTAAGAATGGACACTCATCAAGTGGTATATGAAACGCACGAAATACCATAGGAAGATACAAAGCATAAACCAAGGATCTTGGTTTCTTCCTAGAATTAATCATCCAATCCAGCATTGTACGTGGAAGATTAAATGGTACATAAAAGTGGAGGTGATATAAGGCCAAGATTTCAAAGTAGGTGACTTCATCGGTGGAACCCGCTTTGGGTAGAATGGTGTTAAAGATAATCCGATGAAGTTCATAGAAATAGGGATTGAGATATTTGACCAAAAGCTTATGAGGACGTGTGTTCGGGGTACACAAGTCGTCCTTGAAGCTTTCAAGTGAAGACCCATCGGGAAATTGAAATGATCGAGCTTCAACAAGCTTTTTCCATGAGTTTGGCTCTTGGAGTTCAAGGTGTTCGGCCAAATCGAAATCGTCAAAAGAGATATCAATTGCCGCAACCCGTGAATGAATATGTGTATCATCATGGGTTAGGTTGCAGTAGAATATTTGAATAGCACTACGATAAATGACCGAGTTGGTGGTGACAAGTTTGTCAAGGCAAAGGTCATGAAAAAGTGCATCATATTGAGAGAAAATAGTAAAATTGATAGGGTAACCTGCAAACACCGGACATGTCTGAAAATTACTAAACCAATCATTAGATGCGTCGAGTGATACAAATATTCGGTCGTCAAATATGTTTGGGTCATGTGGACGTGGAGGATTGAACAACGGATGGATAGGTGGTTGTTGTTCAACGGGCGGTTCAACGCGAGGAGGAGCATTCGAAGAGGATGCTCCCTCTGTTCGAAGTCTTTTTCCGCGATTGAACAAACGTGGTGCCATGAAACAGTAAAGATAATAGAAAATTTTTAAATAAGTAAAGTGTTGAGATATACCTCAAAGAGATGACAAACAATGAAGGAGAATGGTGAAATAGGCCTTCTTCTTGAGTTTGGGGAAGAGATGAGCTCTAGAAAGGAAGAACTAGGGTTAGGGTTTTGAGAAAAAGTGTTTGGAGAAGTAGAAAAGGTGGCAATGGAAGAGAAGAGGGAGGAGAACCCGAATATATGTGAAGGGTTCCAATTGGTCGGAGCAAATATGGGCCATTGGATCTAAATAAGATCAGCGGCTGAGACTGTTCGCGGTTCTGGAACAGTCAGGCCGAATTCGGCCCGAACTCTGGTAAGGGCAGAGTTCGGCCCAAATTTTGAATTCTGTTGAGAGAACAGGAATCAGGCTGAGAAGAAGAAAGAAACTGGTTAAGTGTGAGAGACCAAAGGAAGTGAGAACATATATAAGGAAGACTCAAGTGGAGAATAACATAAAGTTAACTATGAAGCAAAGTGAAGTTTGGAAAATTTGTATTTAGCATGTGATAAATTAAAAATGGACCGTGTAATAAATAGGGAATTATGTCATAATTCAATATTTTGAAGCTGCCATGGGTTAGCTGCAGGGGCCGGATCCCAGCTAGCGGTAGTCCTGAGGACTAGTGCACCGTGTCGCTTAGGCTTTTACGCCTTGTTGTCAGAAGGACCCTTTTGGCTTGTACCCATAGCAATTTTATCATAAAAGAATCAAAACATGCTCGATATTTACGCAGGTTTATTTTAATTAATAATAGCCTCGTCCAAAATTCCAAGTTCACGACAGAGAAAATTGAAGCGCTCTTCGGATAATGGTTTTGTGAAAAAATCTGCTACCTGATGATCAGTGTCAATAAATTCTAAGTTAATAGTGCCATTTTGCTGATGATCACGCAAAAAGTGGTGACAAATTTCAATGTGCTTCGTACGTGAGTGACAAATGGGGTTTTTAGTGAGATTTATAGCACTAGTGTAGTCACAAAAGATTGGAATGTGCATAAAAGATAAATTGTAGTCTTCAAGGGTTTGCTTCATCCACAGAATTTGTGCACAACAACGCCCAACTGCGATGTATTCAGCTTCTGTTGTGGATAGTGCGACAGAATTCTGCTTCTTGCTAAACCAAGAAACTAAAGCCTTTCCTAATAAATGACACGTACCATTCGTACTTTTACGGTCGACCTTGCATCCGGCAAAATCAGCATCAGAGTAACCAATAAGGTCAAATGATGTTGACTTGGGATACCATAGGCCCACTGTAACCGTACCCTTAAGGTATCGAAAGATACGCTTAACAGCTGTCATGTGTGATTCCTTAGGATTTGCTTGATATCTAGCACACAGGCAAACGCTAAACATAATATCAGGGCGACTAGCAGTTAAATAGAGTAGACTGTCTATCATACCTCGATACTTACGTTGGTCTACTGGTTTGCCGCTTTCATCTGGTTCTAGTTTAGTTGTAGTAGCCATTGGAGTGCTGATTGGTTTAACGTTGTCAAGGTCGAATTTCTTCAGCATGTCCTTTGTATACTTCGACTGACAGATGAAAGTTCCATTTGACATTTGTTTGACGTGCAGTCCAAGAAAGTAGTTGAGCTCCCCCATCATGCTCATCTCAAACTCGGTCTGCATATACTTGGCAAAATCTTGACAGAGGGTTTCATCAGTAGAACCAAATATAATATCATCTACGTATATTTGGACTAAGAGAATAGTGTCTTTAAAAGATTTTATGAAAAGCGTGGTGTCAATTTTCCCTTTAGAAAAACCATTCTCAAGTAAGAAATTGCTTAGCCGTTCATACCAAGCTCTAGGGGCTTGTTTGAGGCCATATAGCGCTTTCTTCAGCTTGAAAACATGGTCGAGAAATTTGTGATTTTTAAAGCCAGGAGGTTGTTTCACATAAACTTCCTTCTTAATAAATCCATTCAAGAAAGCACTTTTAACATCCATTTGAAATAATTTGAAATTTTGAAAATTTGCAAATGCACAAAGCATCCTAATGGATTCCAATCTAGCAACAGGAGCATACGTCTCATCGTAGTCGGTACCTTCCTCTTGATTGTATCCTTGGGCTACAAGACGAGCTTCGTTGCATGTGACTGAACCATCTTTATTTACTTTATTTCTAAAAACCCATTTAGTACCAATGATCGAGTGATTGGCCGGTCTAGGAACGAGTTCCCATACTTGGCTCCTCGCGAATTGGTTGAGTTCCTCTTGCATAGCAGAAATCCAAAATTCATCATTAAAATCTTCTAAAATGTTTTTTGGCTCAATTTGTGAAATAAAGGCAGTGCTAGCAATAGAGTCTCTTAATGATGATCTAGTAGTTACTCCATGTGAAATCTCACCTATTACCAAATTTTCTGGATATGACAGCTTGAAAGAGAATTTCTTTGGCAAGCCCTCCAGAGAATTGGTTTCGGTTGTGGTATTCATTGGAGTAGAAGTTGATGGCTCAACATCATCATCAAGAGTAGTTGCTGCACTGTTATCTTCATCAAAAGTCACATTTGTAGACTCTTCCATAATTAATGAGCGTTTGTTAAAAACTCTATATCCCTTGCTCTTGGCAGCATAGCCAAGGAAAATACCATCGTCAGCTTTGGTATCAAATTTGCCTAAGTTATCTTTGGTGTTAAGGATAAAACATCTACAATCAAAAACTCTAAAATAAGAAACATTTGGGGTTCTTCCAAACCAAAGCTCATAGGGTGTTTTCTTCGTAATAGGACAAATAAGTACCCTATTTAAAATATGGCATGCTGTACTGACAGCTTCAGCCTAAAAGTATTTCGGAAGTAAAAACTTGTTCAACATGACTCTAACCATATCGCCAAGAGTCCTATTCTTTCGCTCCACAACACCATTTTGTTGAGGAGTTCTTGGACAAGAAAACTCATGATTAAAACCATTAGAATCACAAAACTTTTCAAAATCTGTATTTTCGAATTCGCCTCCATGATCACTTCGGATTCGAGTAATCATGTAGCCTTTTTCGTTTTGAACTTTCTTAACAAAAATCTTGAAAACCGAAACAGTATCGCTTTTATTTGTAAGAAAGAAAACCCATGTAAATCTAAAAAAATCATCAACAATAACAAAGGCATAGAGTTTTCCACCAAGACTCGCTACTATACTAGGGCTAAATAAATCCATGTGAAGGAGTTGCAAAGGTCTAGTTGCACTTACAGAGTTTATAGAATGAAATGAGGACTTAGTTGCCTTATTCAATTCACATTAGGCACAAACCGTGTCCTTTTTGAATGTGATGTCGGGCAGGCCTCTAACTAGCTTCTTGGTCGATAGCCTGGATATAGTAACCATGTTGGCATGACCAAGACGCTGGTGCCATAGTAATCTTTCATCCTTGTGAGCATATAGGCATCTACCTGCATTGTTAGTATCTCTAGACAAATAAAAAATATAAATATTATCCTCTCTTATCCCTTCAAAAGCAATGTCTCCCGTTGACCTATCATAAATAAAGCATTTATTTTGTCCAAAGTTAATATCATATCCATGGTCAGCAAGATGACTAATGCTGAGCAGGTTATGCTTTAACTCGGTCACTAGGCAGACATCCTTTATTACGGGAGAGGGAGGATAACCAATAATACCATTACCTATAATATACCCTTTTAGGTTGTTACCGAAGGATACATATCCTTTTCTCTCCATCGATAGTGATGCGAAAAGATTTATGTCTCCCGTCATATGCCGCGAGCATCCACTATCGAGAATCCACTTACTCTTAGTTGAGGAGGGAAGGTCCACCTACATCAATAGTAGATGTGACCTTTGGTACCCAACTTCTTGAGGGTCCTGAAAAGTTAATCTTTGGAAACCATGCATATATCTTTCTATCTACTAATCTTCTAATTCTATATTGTGGTGAAATGTGTCCATGTAAACCACAATAATTACATATAGCATTCTTATTTATGTTAGGAGCATGCATATGATGTCTATGAGTAGAGTGATATGGAGTAGCATGATGATATGTAGAGTTAGTATAGTGATGATGTCTATATGTAGAGTGATGTAGAGCAGTATGGTGATAATGTCTATAAGGAGTAGCATGGTGATAATGTCTATATGGAATAGCATGGTGATGATGTCTATATGTAGAGTGATGGTGATTTTGTGCAACATACTGATGGTTGTATCTATGTGTAGTATGATGATTATTTCTACGTGCATGTGGTTTGTGTGCATTATGAAAGTGTGTGTATATGTAAGCATGATTATGAGCTGCAGGTGGATGACGTGGTTGACTAGTATGAGTAGTGTCATGCTTTGTGTGTGTCTCATATGATTGGGTTTGAGGTTGGGCAACCTGTTTTTCTAATTTAGTCTCTAATTTCTAGGAGACAGCCTGCAGTTCAGTAACCTTAGCATTCAAACCATGTATCTTAGAAATAGAAATCTTGTATCTACTCTTTTCTTCTGTAAGCTCCGTGTTGAGTGCTGTGATTTCCTGTGTTTGTTGTTCAATGCGTGCTTCGGCATCATGTAAGCTTATTTTAAGCTTAGATACCTCATTTGTGACATCCGTGGGTGAAGTATCCCTAATGTTATCAAGCAGTAAAGAAAGTCTTTGAATTTTGACTTCATGACTTTTTATCTTTTCCTTGGCATGTTTATATTTACCAATGACCTTTTTGTGATCATCAAGTAAAACGGTGAAAGCATCGCCAAGTTCATCAAAAGTGAAATCATCAAGAGTTTCGTTTGATATCTTGTCGGAAGTTGCCATTAGGCACACGTTTGCAGCGTCTTGAGGAGAGTCATTTTCTTCCTCGGAGTCACTAGCTTCGCTTTCATGCCAAATGCTTGTATTAGCATATTTTTTTAAGGAAGTCTTCTTGTATGGTTTCTCATAATGGTTGCTCTTCTTTAAGAATGGACAGTCTTTTCGGACATGTCCCATCTTCTTGCAACCGTAGCAGGTTGGCTCTTCTTCGTCATCTTCTTGTGGTTCCTTCTTTCTTCGGTTGAAGCGAAGGAATTTCTTGAAGTTGCAGACAAGGAGAGCTTGATCATCACCTTCTGATTTGTCGTCATCCGTCTCTCCGGGGTCAGCCCTCCGTCGGTGAGCTTTGAGTGCGATCTCCTTAGCCTTAGGAGCAGGCTCTTCGAAGTCCTTGAGGTCAAGCTCATGAGTCATCAGCTTTTCCATTAAGGTCTCCATGGACATGGTTGTGAGATCATTTCCTTCTATGATGGCTGTCACCTTAGGGTTCCAAATCTTTGGTAGCCCCCTAAGTAGCTTGCGAATCTTCTCGTGATTTGAATATTGTTTGTCGAGCGAAGATAGGGATTGATGATGTCGAAGAATCTTGTGAACATTTGCGTGATCGTATCATTTGGCTTCATCTTGAAAGCCTCATATTCTTGAGTGAGACGGCTTATCTTTGATTCCTTGACTTGGGTGGTTCCTTCATGCATCACTTCTAGAAGTCTCCATACTTCGTGAGAGGTGGTGCATGTTGAGACCCTGTTGAACTCATTGATGTCTATAGCACAGAACAAAGCATTAATAGCTCTCGCGTCTAGACTTGCCTGTTTCTTCTCCTCGTCAGAATATTTGTCATGTGGTTTCTCAACAAGATCACCATTGACAACTATCCTGGCGGGCTTTTTGTAACCATCGGTGACGATAGTCCACAGGTCGAAGTCTAGCGAGTTGAGATAAAAGCTCATCCTTGTTTTCCAATAGGTGTAGTTAGTTCCATCAAATAGGAGAGGCCTATGAGTGGACTGCCCTTCACCGTGATTGGAAATCAAGGATTGTGTGGTTGCCATGGATCAGCTCTAGGATGTTAGTCCTTGTTGAGAGAACCGACCTCTGATACTAATTGAAGAACAGATGGCAACTCTAGAGGGGGGTGAATAGAGTTTATAGCGATAATAGCTAATTAAAAATTAAACTCTTTCACAAGCAAAAATAATCAGAGTAAATGCGAAAATAAATAAGGAGCAAGAAAGCATACGCAAACACAGCCGATTTTAACCTGGTTTTCCTCGTAGAGGACTAGTCCAGGCCTGAGAACTCTAGCTCGGGATTAAATCCACTATTTGTGAAATAGTAGTTACACCCCGTGTCTTTTCTTCAGAAGAGCACATCAACTTCTTACAAAGATCGCAGTGGCGATGCTTGGAATTTTCTAAGCGACTTCTTGAACTCTTGCACAAACTCCTAACTGAAAAATGTTGAGCACTTGAGGCTTAGGGAGCTTGTGGCTAGTAGATGAAGAAGGGTATGGCTTGTATTGAGCTTTAGAGAGAAAAGAAGAGAAGATTGGATGAATGAAAATGAGAGAATTCATGGCCTATTTATAGGATACCAGGTAGGCAGAATTCGGCCATAATTCTGGTTGGAATTTTCAAAAATTTGGCCGTTGGACAACTTGGAACCAGCCAACCCTAAAAATTAGGGTGCTGAGTTTTAGGGGACAGAGTTCGGCCCGAACTCTGTGTGGAGGCAGAGTTCGACCCGAACTCTGTCGCCAGAGCACAGAATGGGTCATTGGTCTAATGGGCTTATTTGGATGTATGTGGAGCTTTTGGATTTTGGGTAGGGTATAGGTTAAGTCTCAGATGCTCAGCACAACTCAGCTTACTTAAGTCTAGACTTAATAAAATTATAAAATACAGACTCAAAAATGACTTGCATTTGCAAAACTGAGCTGTCGTCTGACTTGTGCTGGATGTAGTCTTCATGTGTCGTATTGAATTATCACAAGTATTATTTAGTCAATTCTATCAATATTTGGTTGATTGTGACTTTTGTGTCAACATAAATAAATTCCAAAATATCATTTTAAGGGAAGGTTATCCTATTCCCAATCAAAATACAAATTTAAATAGCAATAACACATCTATTATATTCAATATACAATTTATAGAAATTATTCACAAGACCAAAATGGACTACCAATATGTATACACATCCATATCTACATGGACGTCGTTGGTCGCACTACATGACTACCATAGCTTGGGTTGGGTTCGGGCTAGTTTGGAACGATCGGAATTACTAAAAGCCAATAATCCTAATAATAAATAAATAAATAAATATACATATTTTGGGTCAAGTCACAATTTGGCCTAGTTTTTTTTAGTTTGGACCCATTTATTGTTCGATCTTCCCAACCACAGCTAATACACTAGTCAAAGCACGCTACTGCACTATCCATGCCATCCCTTCTAGTCATTTGGCACTCCAAAATTTAACCATGACTAAGATATTCCATAATAATAATTAATTAAATTAAATATTTCTAAAATTTTAAAAATCATATTTAATTCAAATAAGTAAATAAAATGATATTTTTAAAAATTCGGAAAGAGGGTTACGAATCTACCATCCTTAGAAATACCGTCGAATCAAAATGCGATAGTGCATCCTTCTATGAAAGTCATCTAGTAGGAGTTAGATTTCTATGAGGCCTATGTAGCAACCTTAACTACCCAACTGTCGAATTAAATTAGGGACTCTTAGTCCTAACCGTTCTCTTAAAATTGACTTACTCCTAATTGTGAATGAGCATTTCCTAGTCGCAGGCTCACAGCAGTACGACTAATACGGTACTACCACGAGTTCGTACAATTTACGAAGACTGGCCTGCATGGGCCACCATAAAAACTTGTCACGACCCACATCCGCTTTTCGGATACGAGACGTATCCAAGCCAGCCTACACCGCAGAGTCGACGGTAGAATGCTGTTACGACCAAAATGCTCAAAATTATAAAATATAACATTTATTGCTCATTCACATTTCTAAATTGATTACAACTTTTACAACATTTATATTTAGAGAAAATATAAGGTTCTTACATTTAATGAAAATGATACCACATCTATCTAAACTCTAGGTTTTTGCCTGCTTGTACGCCTGTATCCTCCAATGCTAAGTGAAGCCACAACTAACCTGAAAAATATTGGTTTTCAGTCAGGAATGGAACAAGCACAGAAACCGACGGCAATGCGAAAACACAATAGAATTCACAAGACATAAAATAACATATGTGAAACGAAACTAAAAAATAACTGATGTCAAGGCATGTTTAGAAAGAAAGTAGATAACTCTACGACATGATATTTCAACTAGAGAAAAATATGTAAACATGGTGACATGGCAAGTGGTGAACAAACAAGGAAAATAAGTAAAAGGCAACTATCTATGTGTTTTGAAATATCTTGTTCGACATGTGAACGACTAAAGGGTAAATCTGGCACCCCGCACGTGAATTGTGCGACTGCTATTAGTCAAGAATAGACATTTTGGGGATGTTTCTGGGTAGTCCATATGCCTACTAGGATATTTCTTCGCCCAGCCAGTACTCATGGAATCAAGTCGTAAGCATGATAATCATGTAAATGACAGTCAAGAAGTATAAGCAAATCCATGATACTAATCCGTGTGACAATGTGTCATCAAGCAAGAGTGCATATGTATAAACATGAAATAGAAACTACTATGAATCGAAAGCAGTCAGAAAGTGCACTTGCTTCGGTTAGTTGCAGTTGTTTATGACTGGGTCATGTTGGCACGGAATAGTCGTGGATGTCATAACTATGCAAGACGGCTTCTAACGGTGGAACAGACTGTGCCATTGAGTTCGAGACAGTCCGATTAGCCTAGGGTCAATATAAAGAATTTAAAATCACACAAAATCGAAAACATATGACTAGCTATGATTAAGTTGGGAATCAAAGGCTTTTTGTTTAATAAAATAAAATCCTTAATGAGAGAACATATATATAGAAAATACTTATAATCTATTTTAGAAAATACGTTTTGGTATTAGAAAACTACTAATCAAAATATTGTAAATATACAGAGAAAATCATGTTTAGATCAAAACTATAGTTTAAAGATACAGAAAATTATATAATGGTATTTGAGGAAATCGGCATAATAAGTATTTACATTTTTAGAAAATATCTATTATGTTTTGGAAACTATATTCCATTAGTAAAATATTTTTAAGAGTACTTTGAAAAATCTAAATAACATTAAGGCTAACTCCATGTGGGGGCCCAAGCCCAAAATGTATTTTTCGTAATCATTTATAAATAAAAAATATATAATGAAAAACTTCTATAAATATCAATAAGCCAAACACCCATATATGTTCTTGGCCCAAACGAAGCCTGTGATTATTATATAGATAAGGCCCAACTAAAAGTATAAGAATGTTTTTGTTTTTGTTTTTTTAAAGAAAAACACAGCCCGGTCCATTACAATTTAAACAAAAATAAAAGCAAAGAAAATAAAATAAACGCAAATAGTTAACAGTGACACCTAAGACCTCAATTCAAATATTTATAAGAAAACCCATAGCCTTATCGGCTTGGAGACCCGGCCCAACTTATCCCTTTCAGCTCTCCTCTTTCTCGGACGAGAAAATTTCCAAAAGCAAGAAAAGGAGGCCAAGAAAAGGAAAGGAAAACAAAGGAAAGAGAAGGAAAGAGAATATGAAAACTGAGAGAGAAAACCCTCTCTGAAGAAAACGAAGAGTTATAAGAAAAAGATGTAGAGGAAGAAGGAGGAGGTTGTGCTCACCAAGGGGGGTGCCGATCGTGCGACGAAGGAGAGCTTGGCGGCGGCTACGACGGCTCCCTGGGTCGGTCGAGTGCCGCCCGCACTCGACGCGAGGATGGTTCGGCTTGCCGTAGGAGGGCAGCTCCGGAGGGGGACTGGTGGTGCTCAGTTCGTCGGCGGCGGTCGCTCGAGCTCGCTAGCTATACTGCTGCGGTAGACGCGGCTCTGCCTCGACAGTGGAGGGTCTGGCCAGAAATGGAGGAGAGAGCTCGACGAGGGGAACTCGCATGACGGTGTGGGCTCGCGACGTCTGGAGGCTTCCACACGGCGGGGTGGTGCTGCTCACATCCGTGGGTCTGGGTCACACGGGACGGGGCTACGGCGGTCTACGGGTCGGTGGGGATCACCGGCCGACGCTGGCCCGCGGCCACGGGCTAGAGGCGTGCGAGCGGATGTTGGCAGACAGTGGCGCGAGTTCAGTGGCGTCGCGAGCCTTGGGTCAGGGAGGTCACCGGGTGGAGATGCGACGAGGAAGAGCTTCGAAGAGGTTTGGTTTTGATTTTGGGTTGTTGGCTTGAGTCGGATGTTTGGGAGGCTGTAATGTTGTTTGCGGATGGTTGTGTCCGCGTCGGACACGTTGATGGTGTTATATGGTTTTGGCGGTCATGTCCGAGAGTTGGACACGAAATATGTACTTTGGGTGCAATAAGCTGGACACACGGACACTACGGCACCAATTTTGTATATTTGGCTGGGTTGGTTGCGATGATGCTTGTGGCTATGTTGCTGTCGACACTGGTGAGATGGCGATAGCGAGCGAGCTGTGGGGGTTTTTAGTGGCTGCGGCGTGTGTGTGGATTGTCTTGATGATAGACGATGGTGACGATGAAGATGCTAGTGGCGTTGGTGAGGAAGGAGATAGATCTAATTCTAAGATGGTTTAGGTGTTCCAACGTAGGGTTATACATATGTTTATATGGTAGGTGGCAGAATCCATTCCGTTAAGATTCGAATTAGATTTGATCGTAACATGAAAAATTAGGGGTGATATCCATGTGTAAATATATCTCTATCTATAGGTAGTGCATAGTTGGTTGACGAGCAATGGTTTAGAATCTAGGTAATTATTTATAATTATCATATTCCGGTTGTTATTCCCATGCAATATTATAATAAATCAAAACATACAATTAAAATATATAAAATAATATCTAATGAAAATATATTAATCAATTTTTGAATATTAAACCATTTTATAACAATTTAGTTTAATCATAATTCCTTTAATAGATAACGATACTAATTAGATCAATATCTAATTTCTATCCAAAGTTTAAATAATACAAACTCAAATCCAAATCAAATATGCTTAACCAAAAATTGCGGTGTAGCATCGAATGCAATAATTAATACAAAGATAGTTAAAGCATAAATTCAATTTTCTATTTATAGATGACTCTACCCATTTAAGATAGTAATAAATATTTTCCAAAACTAGGTATATCAAATATTATAAATTCAAAACAAAAACCGAATAATTTGATTATCATAATTAATAACCACAATAGATAATGTAACGTACATATTTTCTTTGTAAATCCAAAAATGTAATTTAAAATACCTCGATAAACTCTTTATTGTTTTCAAAGGCACATTATGACTTTCAATCCATTTTCAAAACTAATAGTTGAAAACCAAAACTAATAATCAACCTATTTTGTAAAGCTAATAACTTATTTCAAGAAAATGTTTTTAAAACTAATCATAAATAGAAAATAACATTAATACGTTCTGGAGAATATTTGTCTCGAAAATATAAGAAAATATAGAATAAAATTAAATAAAATTTTGGGAAGAGGGGTTACACGCACCGTCTGCTTGGTTGGCCCAGCCAAGGATGAAGAAGCTCGTCGGAACGTTAACACTTTCCGGTGGAAGACAGAAGTCGAGGACAGGCAGCCGAGACTTGCGGTGAGGCTGATCGTCGGGAACTTCGGTCTTGATCGTGTTATTGATATCAGCAGGATCCCAGTGGCGCAAGAGGTGCTACGCATGGCAGCTAGCGTCGACGTGACGTTCGAGGAGCTAGAGACGAAGGAAAATGTAAAGCAGCTCGGGGGAGCAGGAATTCTGTCGCATGACGACATGCATGGAGTCCAGTTGAGGAACCATGGGGTCAACACCCTCTTATTAGACTGGAGGGGGAGATTATTGGAGGCCAATCTGGATTTGTTAATAGCATATTTATGGAGTCCAAATCTGATTAAATATTTGTTGGATGTCCATAATTAGTACTGGGCTATTTTAGATATAATAGGATTCTTATTTGAGGGTTTTTCTATTTAAGAGATCATATTATAATCTAAAATAGGATGTTTATGGGCTATTTTAGGTGTAGTAGGATTCTTATTTGAGGGCTTGCTATTTAAGCAATTCTATTTTGACCTAAAATAGGTTTTTCTCATCCTATATATATAGGGTGAGGGTGGAGGCACAAAGAACAACACAAAAGTGGAGATTCGAGGTGCTCGTCCACAGAAAATCTAAGAGAAAGTTTCACACTTTGCTCTTAGGGCTTCGCCATCCAAGACAGAAGGAAGAATAGATCTAATCGAGGGGTCGTCAACTTCGGTTAGAGATATTTTTATGGGTTGGTGAGCAATTTCAATTGTAATCTTTCTTTTCTTCTTGAGTGTGGTAAGGGGGTTGAACCTATTAGGACAAAGGGTTCAACATTAGTTTTTGTCAATCTTATAATTTCATCTGAGTTATAGAGATTAGGATTTGTCCAGGTGACGTAGTCACCGCCATATACTTGTCTTTATCTGTGCTTGGTGTCCGTTACACGAGGGTTGGTTATTTTAGGTGGATTGGCCTAAGTTTTCGCTGCGGCAACGTCTCAGACACGGTATCGGAGCGCAAGAGGGCGTATCCGATTCCCAACATGATTGTGGCGTCCTTTACTCATATTATATGATTAAAAATGAAGAGACAAATATCTTTCTTAAGATTTTACCACCCCAAATGGGTGCATGTATGACAGGTGTTGCGTTGCATATTCGGAAGAAATTAGTCGCCCGTGAACTTATTTTTTTTAGGTCCCTGGCCCTCGAAAGGCCAAAAGAAAAATTTTCCAACATGAATGTTGGTATTTCATTAATATAGTTGCATATAAATTAGAAAATTTTAAGGTTTGTTAAGTTTGTCCAATTCGTAGGGTGACTACGGATGTTTGGTTGTCCTACCAACTATCATAGACTTGAAGTTCTATAGACATATTTTAATTAATAGTTTCAATGCTACTACACACACCATTCTTAAGAATATGATCATTTTTTTCTCCAATATTAATAGTAGATCGAACGTAGTATCCACGATAGCTGATCTCGCTCAAATTAATTGAAGACTCCAACAGAGCATATTTTACACAACAGATACATACTTTAATAATTTTAGAGGAAATTTACTGAGTCTTAACTCAAATTAATTGAAGACTCCAACAGAGCATATTTTACACAATAGATACATACTCTCATAATTTCAGAGAAAATTTACTGAGTCTCAAGGATATAAGGAAAACCATGTATTACATTAAAACTGAGCGAAATAAGGAATATCTAAATATAACCTCTCGTCTATAGAACCAGAAGTTCATCTATAGAACCAAAAGTTCATATAAAGAGATTCTTCAGCTATTCACTAGGAATATATGTCGCTCACATTGGGGATGTCGAGTCATATACTACCATGAGTCAAAAGTTCAATCCCAAGGACCCATTCTGAGCAATAAGCCAAATGATTTCATAACTTCTAAACTGTGACATGATCGATCGAGATACCCCAGGACAATAATGACGAGAATGATCATAAAAAATTCTTGTGATCATCTTTTAGAAAATTATAACATATTTAATGATTAATTGTAACGTCTCAGTCCTGAAATACGTAGGACTAGGAATACGTTTATATGCCAGCTACGTATCAAGTGGATTCTAGCCCAGTTCGAATACATATAAGTTGTACAGTAACGGTATGCTATCTATACAAATCAATAATATCTCTAAGACTCAATCGACATTAATATAGAATAAACAATGAACAATATACATATCATGGTGCATACCCCATGCTACATTTGTCCGAATAGACTCGAAAGAAATAGTATAAGTCTACAAATACTAGGCTAATAAGTAGAATACAAGTAAAATGAGATACAAATATAATCGCAAATGATACCTGCATTAGAAGTAGAAACACCATCATGATCAGCAAACTAACTCCGGTCAATCAACTACCTAGAGAGATCACCATGTCCTCAGGGGACATAGCAAAGGTACAAGAAACAACAAGCCAATGTAACAATTGTAAACTCTTGAATCCAAAGTTTTTTTATAATTAAATTCCTAAATAAATTACTTAGAGGCATTCAAATATTATTTAACCAATTCAAAATACTACTCCTATCGTTTTACCATTTTAGTAGATGTACAAGGCCAGTGTATAAAAGGGGAACCACAGCTGATCCCTATATCCTGTCCGAATCGGAGCAACGGACCTCTCTTTCCATCTTTCTATAAGCCCTAATTCTTTGCTCCTCCTGCCCACTGCAAGAGCAGACGAGAACTTCCTCTTCAACAATCTAACAACTAGAAGACCACGGTTCTATTCAGAGCAGAGGATCTCTTCATCGTGTCGTCTTTATCATAGAATTCATCATAGAGTTAACCTCTAATAGGTAACCATCTAATTCCTGTTTTAATTTTTGATTGTTCAATAGAAAAACCTAGGACACCATATGTTTAATAAAATACCTAAGAAGAAAATATAATATTCATAATGGTTAGTTTTATAGGAATTAAGTTCTGTTATCATGGGTTATGTATATACATTATTGTTATAAAAATTTGGAGGATTGGTGTATCAGTAGAAGGGGTAAGTATATGGGTAGTTGAGGAAACTTTTTTTCCTACATGTAGTTGCAGGCACTGCGTGTCCAACGTGTGTGTGCAGAGGTGTAACAGAGAGGAAGTATATGCAAGGATGGTAGATTGCAGTTGCATAATGCATAACATAGGATTAGTTGAGTTGTGCGTGGTGTACTAGTCGTGGAATATAGGTGTCCAATATGGAGTATGTATCATTCAGTCTGCTAGAGGTTGCAACTACTGTACCCGTTTGTTCATAAAATTAAAAAAATAGTTGACAACAGGAGGATCCTGGGGATACAATAATGTGTAATACTGCTCTGAGCCTTGTGCTCTGGTATCTTACAAATGCCAGTCTCAGGGATGGGGAAAAACTGTAGTAGCAGCAACATAGATAGCAGCAGATGCTATGTACAAGTAGCAGAGAGTGTATCGATCTCCATATGAGTATAGGGTGGGTAGTAACTTTCAGTATCCTATATTTTCTGGGCATATAGATTTCTGTGTAATTGGGTAACAGGGATGTGAGAGGCTCATATGTGTGTGTGTGTGATATATCTATATATATATATATATATAATTATATATATATATATAATATATATATATATATATAAGTGAGTATCAGAAGTATTCTTGTGTGCAAGAGGGTAGCAGTATGGGGTTAGATTGGTGTAGTAAACTACAATTACAGTGTGTTAGTGTCGGGGCACAATTTTGATGGAAAACTGAGAATATGAAACGATTGTAAAAATAATGATTCAAATCAACACTTCAAGGAAGGTGATTCTGAATTACGAGAATCTAAAAGATTTCGTAATCAACAACAATCGATTAGTACTTCTAAAAAGAAGATACAATCAGAATTACTAGCAGCAATGAAGAAGGTGACTGGCGGAAGATGGAAGAAACTCCGCTGCTGAATAATCACCGTTGCTCAAAGCTTTATTCGCCCTACACGAACAGCTTCCAGGAACCAGCAAGTTCGTCGGAGAACTTGGAACACTCCTGCTTTCTGACTCCTCGGATGGACACGAACTCCCGTGTAGAAGCAATGCTGGTGCGGCGCCTTTCCTCTCTCTCGAAGGCTGCTGGAATTCGCAAGCAAATTCCAATCAGAACTGTGTTAAAGAACACTTCTGAATTTTCTGTTTACTTGTGTTAAAAAAACTTCGTAAACTTTCTGTGGTGGCTTCTATTACTTGTATATCCGTTGCCTTGTGAGAAAGAGGATGCCTTATAGGCCCTGCAGCAACTGCTCGGTTGCCACAAAGTTAGGGTCATGGTAAAAACTGCCCCGAACATGTAGCAACCGCCCAGAACGTACAAACGTACGTTCTGCTGCAAGTTGTGCCAACTGCGCGTATCCTGCGCTCCTTGCACTTCGTGCGACAAGCGCGTACTGAGCTGCGCTGCACGCATTGCGCACACGACGCACGCAGCGGAACCAGCACGCCGCGCCAACCCGAACAGCCCACGCAACCCGAACACGCCCGCGCAACCCGAACAACCCATGCAACCCAGCGTACCGTGCAACCCAGAGCACCGTGCAACCAAGCGCAACCTGGGCACGCACCTGGACAGCACAACTGGGCTTGCGCAACGTGGCGGCGCAAGTGGCTCGCACAACGAGCGCAACTAAAGCGCACTATGCGCCTAGCGACGATGCTGACGTGCTAAGTACAAAGTGTGCCAACAAAATGCCACATTACGCCTCATGAGCCCGAGTCCGAGTTGCTAAGCCCCTACGGGGCTTAGCTCCCATGGAAATAAATTTCCCAAGAGCAAAAGCATGATGCTTTCAATTATGATTTAGCCTTTTTTTCCATTAGAAAATAACCCCACATAGTACACCCATGTGCACCTCCATCACATGTGCATCTCTAAACTAGCAAAGCTAATATATAGAGATACAAGTCCTTTGGCCTAGCCAATGTGGGACTAAAATTTACCTTGAAAAAGACCAAAACCCAACAATCTCCCACATATCTCCATATATGAGTATAAGTATTCCCTACAGTATCTGTCTATCATGCATTAGGAGAGATGTCGCTGACGACTTGAATCTTCCCGCATGGTTCAAACAACGACTATAATACAAGAATGGACTAAGCCTTGAATTCTGCATCATAGCTGAAATTCTTTCCACTAACATAATGTAGTTACATGTGCTTCTGGCTACATATTAAAGGCCTTGTGCCAGCCTAGTTTCAGTGTATAATTTTGGGCGTCTACAAGTTTACCCTCAAGAGATGGCCTGATATCTCTTTGTCCATACACTATAGGTGAGTTCATTATAAAGAGACATGGCATGAAGCGCTTTGCGTTCCCTTGCGGTGCTACGCCGCTATGACATAGCTTAAAGCCGAGGCCTTACCCCGTACCGGGAACCTCATCGTAGTGTCATACTACTGTAGCATGAGGCAACCGCCTCTTTGTAGTGCCAAACTACCCAGCATGAAGCCTTAGGCTTCCTTGCGGTGTTACGCCGCAACGACATGGCTTGCAAGGCCGAGGCTTTATCCCTAACCGGGTACCTCATCATGGTGTCGTGCCACTATAACATGAGAAATCCTCCTCTTTGTAGTGCTGACTACACCCCTCTTTATTTTAACATAAACATTAGGCTAACTGCCTATTGCGGTGCTACGCCGCTGTGACTTGGCCTGCAAAGCCGAGGCTTTATCCTATTCTTGGGCAGCACCCCACATATAGGAACCTCATTATGGAGTCACCCCACTGTAGCATGGAGTTTCACTCCTTGTAGTGCTGCTCTACCGTGTTTCCTAAAGCACACAGGCATTCACTCTGCCTGAGAATCATTAAGGCAATTAAGCCAACCTTCCACAGGAGCCGTTTTCGCAGAAAACAACAGTAGACAACTGTGGTTATAGGTCCGTAACCTCTCCATGCCCTATAGAACATGTACCCACCGTTCCTGATATTCTTCCGTTTAGTGGTCCTCCCTTGAACCAAAAGCTAGATGCCTAGTAGATTTCTCTTTGAACTATTAGCATAAAACTTTATTGTAGGAATACAATAATACAATATCAGAATGCCTTCAAGCCCATTTTATAAGCTATGTCATCGACCAGCTGGCGCTTGAGGCCCTTGGTGAACGGATCCGCCAGGTTCTTCTGACTCCAAACATCAATCACTGCATAACACCTCTCTTGATAAGATCGTGTACTGCCCTGTGCTTCAACCGCACAGTCTCTTCTTCCCATTGAAGAGGTCATTTGATGCCACCGCCGCAGTCGCCTGGTTGTCGCAGTATATCGGTATTGCCGGTATTTGTGCCCCAACCACTGGAAGATCATACATGAGCTCCCGAAGCCATTCTACTTCTCCGGCTGCAGTATCAAGTGCAAAGAACTCAGATTCCATGGATGACGCGAGAGCATAGTCTGCTTCTTTGACTTCCACGATTATAGCAGCTCCATCCATTGTGAAAATGAATCCAACTGTGGACCTCTCGCTCTCCACCTCTGAGCACCAGCTGGCATCACTGAAGCCTTCTACTACCGACGGATCTCCGCTGTAGTACAGTGCATATGTCTGAGTCTTCTTGAGATATCTCATAACCCGTTTCACAGCTTTCCAGTATTCACTACCTGGGTTGCTTGTGAAACGACTCAGCATTCCTACGACGAAAGCTATGTCAGGCCTTGTGGCAGTAGTAGCATACATCAAACTCCGATTACGCTTGCATACTCCAGCTGCCTGACACTTTCTCCTGAATTAGTGTTTCAGCTTCAGATCACACCTGTACGGCGTATCGATCCCAGGAAGATCTCGATACCCATAACGAGTGATCATTTTCTTAATTTAATGAGACTGTGACAGCGCTAGTCCAGTGTCTGTCCAAATAATCTTGATCCCTAAGATCACATCAGCTTCTCCCAAGTCCTTCATACTGAACTTGCTCGAGATGAATTTCTTTGTCTCCGTGACACAGCTCATATCTGTACCTAGGATAAGCATGTCGTCCATGTACAGACAATGATCACACCTCTTCCATCAGCAAACTTCGTGTAAACATACTTGTCCGTCTCGCTGACCATGTAGCCATTTGACCTTATAACTTTGTCAAATTTTACATGCCACATCTTGGGAGCCTGTTTAAGACGTACAAAGATTTCACCAACTTGCAGACTTTGTCTTCAAGACCCTTGACGATAAATCCCTCTGGCTGTTGCATGTATATCTCTTCGGTCAGCTCGCCATTTAGGAAAACCGTTTTCACATCTATTTGATGTATCACCATCTTATGTATTGCTGCAAGAGCAATCAACATTCTGATGGTGGTCATCCGGGCTACTGGAGCATACGTGTCAAGTAGTCGATTTTCTGCTTCTGAGAAAACCCTTGGCTACTAGCCTAGCCTTGAACTGTCAATAGTTCCGTCTGCTTTCATCTTTTTCTGAAGATCTATTTGCATCTAATGGGTTTTTCTCCTTCAGGAAGATCAACCAACACCCAAGTGTTATTGGAGGTGATGGATTCAATTCATTGTCAATCGCCTCCTTCCAGAAAACTGTCTCTCTGGTCTCATCTCCTCATCATAGGTAAGCGGATCGATCTGCTTTCACATGATAGGTGACAAAGTCACTTCCGAAGTCCTTTGGCCTCCTTACTCGCTTCGTTGACGGCTCAGCGAGATCTGGTTCAAACTGTTGTTTCAACAACAACATCTCTTGGACACATCTTTATTGAAGACCTGTGCACCATCATTATTCTCCGGAACATCCGCAAGAACAATTCTTATGTCTTGTAAATTTGTCTTCAAAATATTTTGTGTCGCGAGATTCAATGATATGATTTGACTCAATATCAAGAAATTTCCGAGCATTACTCTTCTCGCATACCCCAAGAAGATCGTCTTAGTAGTCCTTGTCCCAAGCTTTGAATCTTCAGATCTGGAAGCTTGACATATGCCAGACACCCCACACTCGAATGACATTCAAGTTAGGTCTGACTTTGAACCAGAGTCATGAGTAATGTCAGAAGTTGCATGAGGCACCCTATTCGAATAAAAGTGGCCGTCAGTGCAGCTTCTCCCCAGTAGCACTTAGGAAGACCCGCAGTCAACAGCATGAGTAATCATTTCTATTAACATTCCGTTCTTTCTCTCTGCTACTCCGTTTGATTGAGGAGAGTACGGAGCCGTAGTCTCATTGATAATTCTATGTTATTTGCAGAACGATTGTGAATTCATGAGACCTGTACTCCCCACCTCGATCACTTCTTATTCTTTGGGTTGTTGTCCAGTCTGCCGCTCAGCTTCGGCTATGAACTCCTTGAACTTCTCGAATGCTTCGTCTTTAGCCTTCAGCAAGTAGACGAACGCATACTTTGAGAAGTCATCGATGAAGGTTATGAAATACTTTTCCCGGCCTTTGTGGAAACTGTTTGAAGTCACAGATATCGGAGTATACCAACTCCAGAAGATCTGTACTTCGATTAACCTGAGGAAGGGTTTCTTTGTGATCTTTGTTTGAGCACAAACTTCACATTTCTCTACCTTACCCCCACACTTGGAGATAAGTCCTAGACTAGACATTCTGTTTATTCGTTTACAATAAACATGTCCTAGCCTATTATGCCACAACTTAAGCGTATAAGCAGAAGGAGTGATTTCATTAATCACATTATTACATTGGACTGATTTACAAGCTGAATTTTGAACATTCCTTCGGTATAAGAAGCTTTCCCGAATATGTTCTCTTGATAGACATCACCATCTGGCCAGCATTGATGTCCATCTGAGGCCTGCGTTGTAGAGTAGGCCTCCTGAGATCAGGTTCTTGGCGATAGCAGGTACGTGCTTCACACCTTAAAGCGTCAGAGACTTCCTCGAAGTCAGCTTCAACACACCGTCCCGATCCTGAGCACTTCAGCTTGTGCCTGGTTCGCCATCATAACCACTTCAGAAGTAGGTGTGTAGGTGGTGAACCACTCCTTACTGGAGCAGACATGGCAGGAGGCTCCAGTGTCTATCCACCAGTCAGAGTCAGTCCTTACCGCATCAACCTGCGCAATTATAGCAACAACGTCAGTGATCATAGATACCTTACTAGGCTCTCCTTGCTCTGATTGCTTGGTTTTTGCTTTGCATTCACTTTGAAGTGGCCCTTCTTGCCACACTTGAAACAAGGCATCTGAGACTTTGCTTCTTTAGCTTGAAGGAAGTCTCCTTCACGTTCAGATTGTTAGGTCCTTTATCTTGCTGTAGGAAGCCGTCTGCTTTCCCCTTGGTTCCTTGGTATGAACCGATTGGCGTTAGCCAATTGCTTGGACAGTGCGTCTACCTTCAGTTGAGCCCGCATCTGGTCCTCACCATAGATTTCCTGCAAAAGATCTTCAAGGCTGATCTCAAGCTTCTTCCTATGCATATTTGCATAGAACTTACTCCACCAGCGGGGAGGTTTGAGACAATCCCTCCAACAACAAACTTGTCGGGGGGGGCATCGCCTCGTCTTCCAACTTTGTCGCAGTTTCAGAAATTCCTTTACCTGCGGCAACATGGACTTCTCGTCCTCAAGAGCCATTTGTGATATTTTTCACCACAAATATCTTGCTCCTGTTTTTGTCTTCTTCGTACAGTTTCTCCAGGGACTCCCATATATCTCTGGCAATAGGTTTTTTACTATAAGATTCTGCTAGAGAATCCTCTATAGCATTCAGGATAAGCAGCCTGCAAATGCTATTCTCTCTCTCCACTTGGCCTAAAGTTTAGTAGCCGCAGTGATTCAACAGCAGACCCAGTATCTGGAACAGTAGGCTCCTCTTCAAGAGCACGTGATCAACATCTCTGAGTTGAAGAGTGAGATAAACCTTCCTCTTCCAGACTTCATAATGCTCTCCATCAAACTTTTCTAACTTACAAAAGTCAGTATTGAGGAGTAAAGCATTAACATTTTCTATCGTAGCAATAAAGCTTTGAGATTGCTAGTGTCGGGCACAATTTTTCGATAGAAAACTGAGATATGAAACGATTGAAAAACATATTTCAAATCAACACTTCAAGGAAGGTGATTCTGAATTACGGAATCTAAAAAGATTTCGTAATCAACAGCAATCGATCGTAGTACTTCTAAAAAGAAGATACAATCAGAATTACTGGCAGCAATGAAGAAGGTGACTGGCGAATTGGAAGAACTCCTGCTGGGGTGAATAATCACTGTTGCTCAAAGCTTTATTCGCTTACACGAACGCTTCCAGGAACCAACAAGTTCATCGGAGAAGTTGGAACACTCCTGCTCTCTGACTCGGATGGACACGAACTCCCGTGCAGAAGCAATGCTGGTGCGACGCCTTTCCTCTCTCTCGAAGGCTGCTGGAATTCGCAAGTAAATTCCGATCAGAACTGTGTTAAAGAACACTTCTGAATTCTCTATTTACTTGTGTTAAAAAATATCGTAAACTTTCTGTGGTGGCTTCTATACTTGTATATCTGTTGCTTAGAGAGAGGATGCCTTATATAGGCCCTGCAGCAACTGCTCGGTTGCCACAAAGTTAGGGTCATGGTAAAAAACTACCCCGAAATGTAGCAACCGTCCAGAACGTGCAAACACACGTTCTGCTGCAAGTTGTGCCAACTGCGTGCACCCTGCGCTTCTTGTACTTCGTGCGACAGAGCGCGTACTGAGCTGCGTACATTGTGCGTATTGCACACGCAGCACAACCAGCGCGCCCGTACAACCCGAGCAACCCGCACAACCCGTGCAAACCTGTACCACATCTGGGCAGCACAACTGGGCTTGCGCAACGTGGCGGCAAGTAGCTCGTGCAACGAATGCAACTAAAGCGCACTATGCGCCTAGCCACGATGCTGACGTGCTAAGTGCAAAGTGCACCAACAAAACGCCACATTATGCCACATTACGCCTCATGAGCCCATGTCACCCCCTAGTTTTCGAATTAGGGGTATTTTTGTCATTTTTTAAGTTTTATAATTTTTAGGAATTTTTTTGATTTTATGTGATTTTTGGGATTTATTTGGTTTGGTTTGGATTTCATCCAATTCGGACTCAAGTTGGAGACCCGGTAGCCTGGACCCTAGTAGACCCCACATACTAGCTGGACTTGGCCCACATACCATCCTAACTAGGCTAGAGACCAATAAACCACACTTCCATGGCTTAACTAGGCAATTAGAGGCTTAATTAGTCAATTTAGAGTTAAACCGAACCAAACCGAACCAAACCAAACCCGAACCGAACCCAAATAAGTTTATTGGGTTGGGGCCTAATGGGTCTCCACCCAAAACCCAATAGCCACCCCCCCTCCCCCCCCCTTTTCTTCTTCATTAAGTTCTCTCTCTCT
>JANAVB010012525.1:0-105000 GCA_029216955.1 Iris pallida
ACTGTTGAGATCTTCCTTGAAATCCGAACTGACAGATTTATCGGAGCAGAATTTGAAGCGGTCCATCCTTCATACGTTGTCCATGTCAGCAAGGGACAGTCGCATAGTATGCAGAGACCTGATCCTTCCCGTGGGCGCATAGGCTGTAGTGGGCGCATACAACACAATGGGCGCATATAGCAGGTAGGCGCAGAGGAAGTGGCCCGTGCCTATAAATTGACCCTGAAGGAGAGAGAAAGTTTATTATTCCTTTCTCTTTCAATTTTTTAGAAAACTCTTCGTCTTTATTCTTTGAGAACCATGTCTCCCAAGGTCGCCAAGAGATCCACGAAGGGCAAGGGGGCTGCGTCGAATGGCTCTCCTCCTGTGGCGAGTCCTCGGCAATCTAGGACCCAATTTTGGGTGAGGGCATGCTTCAAAAAACAAAGTCTCGAGCGTTAACTTGCGACGCTCGGACTTCTCTTCTGCCAGGGCGCTTGCGCCTAAGGCAACATACTTCTGTGAGCATTACTATGCGCCCACAGAAGTCATGCGCCAACACTATGGTGTGCTATGCGCCCTTGTGTTGCCATGTTATGTGCCCTTTTAAGCTGTGGCACGTTATGCGCCTGTAGAAGCATGGAAAATATCAGAATAATGGTCCATGCGGCTCCGGAGAAGAAGCCTATGCGGCTCATACAGGAGCTGCCTTATGCGGTTCAAAGAGGACTCTCAGTCTCATACGGTTCGGGAGTGTATGCGGTTCAGCAGGAATATGCGGCTCGATCGACGCCATGTGTCCCCTTGTGATCCTTCCCTACAGCTGGCCGTTTGAGTAGTGGCCTCATTTAATGCTCTGACACGACTTGCCGACTGTGACGGCTCTGGCATAAAGTATCATAATGGCTCTGCCATAATGACAGACTCTTCGGGAAAAGAAGAAAATCTCTGACCCGATCCGTTAGAAGTCCTAGGTTGCCACGTGGCAAGTCTCATACAGCTTAAATGGAGAACAGCTTCATGCGGCTCACTGAGAAGTCATCCTATATGAACCGGCAGAAATCAGCCATATGCGGCCCGCTGAGAACCCAGTCCCTGCGGCTCAATACAACGATAGCTTATGCGACTCGTAGAGATTAGGCATATGCGGTTCATTGAGAGTTCATCCCCTGCGGCTCAATAAAGCATTGTCTTATGCGGCTCACGAAGATTATCTCCCTGCGGTTCAAGTCTTGTCTATCCCATGCGGCTCTGGCAGGACCCACAATTGAAACACGTGGCATCGGATCAATCAAGGATTTAACCGAATCTCAACAAATATATTTGACATCATCATAATTATTGAGATCAAGGCATATCATTTATCATCAAGCCAATGGGACACGTGGCGAGCAATCGGACATTGGTATAATCAATCATGAAGATTTAAAGCAGTTAACATTAACTGCTCACAAGATTCGGTGCTATCCGCATTAATGGCCTAGATTCATTGTAATCAGGATCAAGGGTTCAGATAGATTGAAGGAGCGCCGACATTCCAGACGAATGATCATTAGAAAACCCTAATGGTCATACCCCACTCTTATAAATAGCCAGCATCATTTCTTTGCAGAACCCCGGCAACAAAAGAATAAAAAAAAAGAGACAGATATACAGAGAGAGTTCCCCCCTTTTTTGATAACCACAGAGAGAGAGAAGCCAGGAGAGCCACACGAGGAGAGCAAGAAGAGCACTTCTTCGTCCACGCCAAGCAGATCTTCCACGAGCCAAGGCTGCATACCGATCGTCCAAGGAGTATGGCAGAGCGGCCGTCGCTTTTTCGAGCCTCTATCGTCACCCCCCAGAATCAAAAATAAACAATTGTACTTAGACTGCGGTACCTAGGTTTTCGTCCCTAGGCTTTCTTTGTACAAGCGAGTCTGTAATGTGAAGTAAAAGTCCGGTTCTCCGATAATTCTTCTGTTCTTTTATATTTCATGGCAGATACGATGGCGACTCTGCTGGGGACAAACTTCTCCACGGCTGAGGAGTTGGTGACGCAATCGGATGCAGCCAAACTGGGCTCCACACAACAGAAGATGGTCGTCCGCTTCGACCAACAGGCGTTCGAAGAGATGCTCTCTGAAGGCAACGCTGGCCCGGTCCAGAAGTGCACCCACACCACGAAGGCTCGCAAAGAGTAGAGGCCAAAATCATTTGCTCCTCCCCAAGCCCTCGATGGGATGCCCTCTGTTGCTCAAGACGGCGAGAAGGACTCTCCTGCGGCCCCACTTCAGACCGTAGACAACTCTGCTGTCCCCAAGTCCGGCAGAAGAAAACACTATGATGCTGGACTTGCAGGGGCAAAGAAGAACTCTGCGCGATCCGAGCCGCAGAAGGGTATTAGCCGCAGGGAGAAAGCCCATGCGGCTACATCCGCCAACCGCATGAAGAAAACTCATGCGGCCACATCTGTCAGCCGCATAACTTATGCGGCTACAGTTGCCAACCGTATGGATGAGACTCATACGGCTATCAAAGTCAATCGTTTACAGAAAACCCATGCGGCCACAGATGCCAACCGCATACGGCCAGCCTGCACGGTCGTGACTCCTAGCCGCACAAGAACTCATCCGACGGCAGAAGACAACCGCATGCAGACAGCCTGCACGGTTTCCAATCCCAGCCGCATAGCATCCGCTCCATGCCCCTCTCGATCAGTTTTCGACCGTCTCTCGTACGGTCCGAACCCTGATGATTCTCTGGATGATAAGCCAGACTCTGTGGTATTCAACTTGGACTCTTCTTATTATGCACCCACGAGTGCTAAGAAGAAGAAGTCTAGGGCAGCACGGGCTCATTAAGCCCAGACAGCTGCCCCAACCTCCGACTATCGGGGCATCCCGCTGATTATCACGCGGGCCTCTGATGGAAAGTTGTAAGACCGCTCGAGTCCAGTCCCCAGCGGCAAACGGACAAAGTGGTTCCTCTGACCTGCGTGAGGCTATCCTCCACAAACGCAAGGAAAGAGAAGGGGCCTCGGCTTGCAAAGAGCCCTCACATGGACGTCACTGCACCCAGATCATCGTCAACTGCTGCTGCAACAACACGGTAGTGACGGAGGACCGACCGTCCGTCTTCCAAAGATTACAGCATCCTAGCTCGGAGGATGAGGCATCCTGTTGTCTTCTGCAATTCCGCGCAGAAAGTCCCTGCCGAGGGAAGAGGGAAGAAGACAAGCATCTCCAGTCCGAAAATATCAACCACTACAGCTAAGAAATTGTCGGCTAAACGGTTGCCCTCCACCGGAGTATACCAACACACCGTTCGAAGACAAAATCTGCTGCAATGGGAGATTCATCGTCCGCACCGCTGAGGGTCGAGGGAGCTGGGGTAGCACTCCTCCGAACATCCACTACAATCCGATGTTTCAGGGAGAGGAGCCCGGGAAAACAACCCTCCCGTCAGGTGCAACAAATGCTGATGTCCCCGAGGACATCCATGACTCTCAAGACGAAGCAAGCTCCGAGGCTGGGGGTACTGTTCCCTCCGAGTCCGAACCCGAAGAGAACATTCCCACCTACCCCGATGATTTCTCAATGCATGGGTACGATTCGGAGGGCACATCCTCCACCGTTCCTTCCGTCACTCCTCATGTAAGGACGGTATTCATGACGGACAGCAATCAAAGTGGTTCCAGTGATCGCCAACGCATCGACACTTTAGAGGCCATACTGCACGCCTTGGTCAAGTCTGTAGACGAGATCAAAGCGGCTCTTCCTACTTTGCAGGTGGTGACCCCTGGCCAAACAAGCGCGGGTCCCGCAAACAATATAGATTCAAATTCAGCGGCACCGAACCCGGGCAATAATCCTCCCGAAGTAGCGGCTCCTACCAACAGATGAGACCCGAGAAGTAAGGAGAGAAGTTCAAGAGCTCTGAGCCATGTTCCACGCCCGAGAAACTCTCAAGACTTCAGAATAAGGCAACCATATCCTGCTGAATGGAGCGATGTTCCATTCCCACCAATATATAAGCCGTTCAATATCAACCCCTATGATGGCAAGACCTCAGCAAGTCGGTACATCACTTACTTCGAGGTCACCACCGACCATCTGCCTCATGATGACGCTATCCTCACGCGGTTATTCACCGGGGCATTGGAAGGAGTCGCCTTCGACTGGTACCGCAACCTGCCGGACAATTGCATCCACTCCTTCGCTGGCTTCAAACGCTTGTTCTTGGAGAGGTTCTACGAGGTAGGCCAGGACGTCACAATGTCCACCCTCATGGACGTCGTCCAAGGAGAGAAAGAGCTGACGAGGAATTACATCGAGCGATTTCGTCAAACCGCAATGAACTTACCATCCGGCAATCCGGATTCTTCCTTGATTGAAATCTGCCAAAAGAGACTGCTCCCAACAATTAGTCTCTGGATGGGCGAAAGTCAATTCAAGGACTAGAAGGCTTTTATCATCAGTGCTACAAGTGCCGAGGAACGATTAAGGAAGGCTCGCCAACTGGGGTTGCATATCTCGGATGGAGAGAACAAGGGCAAGCGTCCCAGCACCAACACCGACAATGGGGGTAGCCCCTCCAATAATCGGGACAACAGAGGCAAGCAGGCTATGGTGGCCGACGCGGCCCAGAAGCCCGAGTCACAACCAGCAGACAAACAATGGCCTCAGATCACTTACTCTTTCGAAGACGGCCACGTCAAGCCTATCTTGGACATGCTCATACAAGGAGATAGAATCCAGCTCCCTCCACCAAGACGGGAGCCTCGGCCGGCTGACTTGGAGAACCCAAAGTTCTGCCATTACCACCGCTACGTCCACCATGCTACACACGACTGCTACCAACTGAAACGGTACATCCAAAACCTCATCGATTCGAACGCTCTAGCCATCGATTTCGAGGAGGTAACCGTAGCAGCCAACATGGTATCCGTACAATTCGGCAGCTTCCCTCCAATAGAGACTCAAGACGGTGTTATACCCATCCCTCTGGCAACAATGGAAATTGGTAATCTTTCTCCCGCTCAAGATCAAGCTGCCGGTCTAGTACCTCTCACTACATCGTGAGGAGAAATTATGTGGGTCCATCCGGACCTGGTTCACGAGGTGACTCAGTCCACAACGCCTCCCATTCACAAGAAGAGAAGTGGAAAAGTCAGATCATGCCGCACCGCCTCGGCAGATGAAGAAGAAGTCACGGCCATTGTTACTCGATCTGGAGCACAATCTCAGCCCGTGGCTGAGAACTCAACTGATGATCATCCGCCCACTACCACTGATGCTCCGGGACCGGCTCAGCCTTCGACGACCGACAAGCCTAGGCCGAAGGAGACTCGCTTCGACAAAACCCTCCGAAAGGAGACACATCAGGGGCTGGAGAGGCCCTACAACTTCGACATCTTGGCACAATTGGCCAATACACCAGCCAAATTGTCCTTATATGAACTCCTAAGGCTCTCAAAGGATGTCCGCACGGCCTTGAGCGATGCACTCCAAAATGCCGACGCATACTTAGCTCAGGCCAACCTCACGGGAGTCAATCAGCCCACAGATCTCCAAGATAGCGCGCGTACGGGAGCGATGCCCAATATCGTCTTCACCCCGTAGGATATGCTCATCAAAACCAACCTACACGATCGCCCGTTATACTATACTGGATACATCGGCGACGTAAAGGGGGACCGGATGCACATTGATCCTGGGTCCTCCATAAGCATCATCCCGAAGGGTCTGCTACATCATCTCCGCATCCCAATGCATCGCCTGACACCTACAAGCACCGCCATCAGCGGTTTCAATTCGGGCAGGAGCTACCCTATTGGGAAGCTTCGTCTGAAGTGTCAAATTGGCGACCTCCAATCCGAAGTCACCTGCTACGTCATAGATGCAGACACTTCTTACAACATCCTTTTGGGGCGCCCTTGGATACACGATTATATGATCGTGCCTTCCATGCTACACCAGTGCTTCAAATACGTCGACAAACACGGCTTCGTGAAGACAGAATTTGCTGATATCGATCCCTTCAAAGGGGTCGAATCTTACTACTCGGACTCCTGCTTATACGAAAAGTCGAAGAGGCACCTTGATGAAGGAGACGCACAAACTCATACCGAAATAGCCACGGGATCAGAAGGACCCCTGACGATCCACCTCCAAGCTCGCAAGCCGGGCAAGTCTGTACCCCTTACCGCCACTCTGCGGAAGGACGCAGTCAGCCTCTCAGCGCAGGAGGAGCAAATGATAATCCGGCTGCCAAGGTCCGGCCAAGTGCCGAGACCCACAACTGAGCCACTGACAATCAGGCTACTAAGAGTCAGCCAACCACAAGCAGGGAAGCTAAACCCCTCGGATAGGCCCATGACGATACGCATTCCCAGGAAGGGTCGTCACCCCGATGCGAGGTCTGACACTTCTAGCGAACCAGCCACTCCTCGCCCCACATCAAATGCCAAACTGGGGGTCGCTAGTCTGCCAACAACTCCACGCTCTGCTCCATCAACCGAACCACTAACAATCAAGCTTCCCAGGTCGTCCTCTCAATCTTCGTTCACACAGGGGGTAGTCGAAGAAGAACTGGAGCTAGCCAATGTATGTGGCTGCCCACACTGATGTCCCCTCCGCTGATGATGTAATCCCCCTAGAAAAGATACCTTACTTCATCAATAAAGGGTTATCTTTGAACTACACCGAACTCAATAAGCTACGTACAATGTATGCTATGGAACACGGTATAGGCGCTCACCTACACACACAGGTGACAAATGTGTACACCGTGATCCAGCTTACTCCAGTAGAAGACGCTTACCGAATATTCGAGGGAGGAGACCATCCGATCATCTTCGGCCGGACGAACAACCCGCATCCCCTCGCCATAGAAGAAGTCGACCTCGGGTCAGATGCTGAAAGACTGCCTCTGTATCTCTATAGCCCTCAATCCAAATATCTCATGCAGAAACAGGGGTATGTTCTAGAGACGACGCCAGGATTGAACTACGGCATTGGGCGACGATTACCTTTGAAGTCGCCAGCCCCGACGGGCAAACCACGGAACTACTATAACAAAACTCGATGCGGGCTAGGGTATGTAACGCCTACTACGACCCCTGAAAGTTCAGACGAAGAATGCGACTGGCAGTCACATTCAACCGGATCACCAACTTCCGACTCAGATACTAGCATCGGAGACGTATTCAGACAAGTCATGTCAGTCAACATGGCACTCACCGACGCTTACGAGGAAGACGAAGACATCTCCGAAATCCTCGAGCTTGAGCCATGGGCCCAACAATTGGACGCACAATGGGAAAAGCGGTTCGAACTGAGAGAACCTCCTACTGAAGATGAGGTCATACAAGTGGATCTCGGCAGCGAATCTTCTTCAAAACCGATTTTCACCAGTAAAAGCCTAACTGAGGAAGAACGGGAGTCGCTGTTAGAACTTGTCAGAGAGTATATTGATGTGTTCGCCTGGAGCTATGAATACATGCCAGGGTTAAATCCTGACATCGCTCTCCACAAACTCAACATATGGCCGGATGCAAAGCCAGTCAAGCAGCAACAGCGACGCTTTCGCCCGGGCATCATGGACGCGATCGAAGCCGAGGTCAACAAAATGATAGCCAGCGGCTTCATTCGCGAAGAGCAACATCCAGACTGGGTCGCCAACATAGTACCCATCCTCAAGAAGAATGGGAAGATTCGAATCTGCATCAACTTCCGCAACCTAAACGAGGCGTGCCCCAAAGATGAATTCCCCCTTCCTATTACAGACATCATGATCGACAATACTTGCGGCTTCGAACGCATGTCATTTATGGATGGCTTCTCGGGGTACAACCAAATCAAAATGTCTCCTGACGACGAAAATCATACATCATTCCGAACACCGATCGGCACGTACTGCTACACAGTCATGCCTTTCGGCTTAAAGAATGCTGGCGCCACATATCAAAGAGCCATGAGCATCATCTTTAGAGACCACTTACGCAAGACGGTGGAGTGCTACGTTGACGATATAGCCGTTAAAAGCCGTAGCAAGGGAGACCATCTGTAGGATCTAAGGACGGTATTCGACCTAATGCGAGCGCACAATTTGAAAATGAACCCTACGAAGTCCTTTCTGGGCGTATCCAGCGGGAAGTTCTTGCGCTTCATCATCACGGCATGAGGTATCCATGTAGACCCTGAGAAGACGAAAGCAATCATGGAGATGGGTCCCCCGAGAAATCTCTACGAACTCAGAGGCCTCCAAGGGAGGCTAGCTTACAACAGGAGATTCATTTCTAACCTCTCCGGGCGATGCCGACCGTTCACGCACCTCATGAAGAAAGGAGTCTCATTCGTATGGGACGAGGAATGTCAGCGTGCTTTCGACAGCATCAAAGAATATTTGTCAAATCCTCCGGTCTTAGTAGCCCCAGTCCCTGGGAAACCATTCCTGCTCTATGTACGGGCAATGGAACACTCCCTTGGTGCTTTGTTGGCACAAAACAACGATGCAGGCCATGAGCAAGCTATATATTACCTCAGTCGAATGATGATTGGGCCAGAACACCGATACACCGCTGTGGAGAAGGAATGCCTCGCCCAGGTGTTCGCCATTCAAAAGACGCGGCATTACGTCACAGGGCAAACCATACATGTGATCTCCCGAGTCAACCCTCTCAGAGTCCTCATGACTAAACCAGGGGCACTCAGCTCTCGCCTCGCTACATGGGCAATATTGCTGTCCCCCTATCATATGATCTTCGTCCCGCAGAAGGCTGTCAAGGGTCAAGCCCTGGCAGACTTCTTGGCAGCCCACCCAGGATCGGAGTCATCCAGAATATATGAAGAGATCCCAGATGAGGTCGCCGATTCGAATACAGCCACCCACGATAACATATGGCGGATGTTCTTCGATGGCGCGTCAAGAACCGGACCCAAGGGAAACATCGTCGTTGGGATCGGAGTGGTATTGATTTCTCCTACTGGGCTGGTGATCAATCGCGCCTACTCTCTCATAGAGCCCTGCTCTAACAATGTGGCCGAGTACAACGCTTTGGTCATTGGCCTCCAACTTGTAAGAGAGCTGGGGGTAGAATATCTTGATGCGTACGGCGACTCCCAACTAATCGTCAATCAGATCCGGGGCTCATACGAGGTCCGCCACGAAGACATGATCCCCTATCACCAAATAGCGATTGACATCATCTCATCGTTCGAGGGGTTCTTCATCGAACACGTTCCCAGACTCCGAAATATCGAAGCCGATGCCCTAGCTGGTCTTGCCGCTTCCCTTGTAGTTCCGAATTATGATCGCCAATCAGTGGATGTAATAGGCCACGAACTGGTCTGTCCCAAGAACAATGTGCAATTCGTGGCGAGTTATTCTGCCCAGACGATCAATGATGCCCCAGATTGGAGACAACCATTCATCGACTTCGTCGTCTACGACATCCTGCCCGAGAACCCAAAGGAAGCCACCTCCATTAGACGACGTTCTCTCAGATTCTTCTACGATACAGAGACGAAGATGCTGTATCGCCGCTCCTATGACGGATTATTACTCCGGTGCCTGTCGAACGCAGAAGCCAAAGAAGCCGTGCGAGAAGCTCATGACGGTGTCTGCGGGGCCCATCAGCCCGGCCCAAAACTACAAGATCGCCTACGCCGAATGGGCTACTATTGGCCCACGATGGTGGTAGATGCGATAGATTATGCTAGAAAATGCAAAGCTTGCCAAGTCCACGCAGACTTCATCCACCAACCATCCGAATTTTTACATCCGACAGTGGCATCCTGGCCATTCGAAGCATGGGGAATGGATATCATTGGTCCAATCACCCCACCTTCCTCCCGAGGACATCGCTTTATACTTGCGATCACGAATTACTTCTCTAAATGGGCGGAAGCTGTCCCACTTGCAGAAGTTAAGACTTCAAACGTGATCAGCTTCCTTAAGCATCACGTCATCTACCGCTTTGGATTGCCCCGAAGGATCATCCATGACAACGGTCCGCAGTTTGCAAGCCACGCATTCTATCGGTTTTGCGATAAGCACCGTATTCAGAATGTCGCTTCGACACCATACAACCCGGCCGCAAATGGGCTAGCAGAGGCATTCAACAAAACAATCATCAAACTCCTCAAGAAGTTTGTCTCCTCCAACAAACGCGACTGGAACGAGAAGCTCGGCGAATGCTTATGGGCTTATCGCACCACAGTCCGAACAGCCACCGGAAATACACCATTCTCCCTGGTATACGGGAGTGAGGCAGTCCTCTCCTTGGAGACTCAGATCCCCTCACTACGTGTCGTCCTCACACATCAATTAACGACAGACGACAACTACCAACGTCGCCTGCGAGAGTTAGAGGCCTTAGATGAAAAGCGCCTCCTAGCTCAGCAAAGGATCGAGCTGTACCAAGCACGCATCTCAGGAGCCTTCAACAAGAAGGTCAAAATCAGAACATTCCAGGTAGGCAATCTCGTCTTGGCAGTCCGGAGGCCAATGGTCATGACTCACAAGACCGCCGGCAAATTCCAGCCAAAGTGGGAGGGCCCATTTATCATTGAGACGGTATTCTCCAACGGTGCTTACCGCCTCGCGAAGCAAAACAGAGACTTGCTCATGCTACCCGTCAACGGCAAGTTCCTGAAGAAATATTATGTCTAAACGACATTCGCTACAAGATCTTTGAGTCATGTACCCGCTGGTACCACTGAATCCACACCCACAACATCTCAGATTATCGAGTCATGTACCGGCTGGTGCCCCTGAACTCACCCCCACATTCCCTTCAGATTATCGAGTCATATACCCGCTGGTGCCGCTAAACTCTCACTTCCTCAATATTCTAAATTACCAAGTTATGTACCCGCTGGTGCCTCTGAACTTACATTCCGGTCACTCTTTCAGATAGTAAGTCACGTATGATTATACCTCTGAACTTTCTTCCTGGAAGAGATCCTCCCTCATGATCCACTACCCGCACTCCCAGTGCACAAAAAGGGTAATCGATCCACCAAATTCCGAAACGACCATGTCCTCATTACCTCTGAGTCGTTTTCACTTCCACCAAAACAAACCGCCCCCTCGCATAGAACTTCCACGTTTTCCTACATCTGAGTCGTTCTATGTACCCATTCTTCATTGAGCCCACTCCTGCCATGTCCTCATTACCTCTGAGTGGGAAGGCTCCGTCGAAGAAATCGTCATACTTTGCCAAGTCCACATTACCTCTGAGCAAGTATGCCGATCAGCTTTCAACCTATTATCTGTACCCACAACCGGAGTACGACAAGGATAATAGGTCCACAAATGTCCTCTGTTGACCACAAATGTCCTCTGTTGACCACAAATATCTGCTATTTACTACAAATAGCTTTCGTGAAATCTCCCCTGCCATGTTCTCATTACCTCTGAGCAGAAAGATTCTACGGTAAAACCCTCATGTTTGCCATGTACTCCTCACCTCTGAGCAAATATGATTGGTTTCCTTTCATCCCGTTATCCGTATCCTGAACCAGGGTACGCCAAGGATAACGGGTCCACAAATATCCCTTGCTAAGCTTCTTAGCATAAATCCACCATCTTACCATGCCCCGGGAGCCCAGCTGCTCTACGGCATTCCTTTCCCCAACACCAAGAACACCCATGACCACTTTGCCATGGCTGCTCCAAACATCCTGACCAAACTTGTTATCCGTACCTGAAACCAAGGTACACCTAGGGTAACAGGTCCACAAATAATCCCCTAGCAAGTCCGGTTCCATGAACACCGCAAGTGCAAGAAAGAGAAGATGAGTTGAAATATGCTCATTTATTCAAAATTCAAAGGGCTACATCAGTGGGGATCACATCCCTTACAAAAAAAAATATAAAAAAGGAAAAAAAAAAGGGGGAAGCAAAAGAAGACAGAGGGAGGATCACTGCTCAGGGGCGCATAACACCATGAGACGGTCCTTTATCAAGACAACCGACCGCTCAAGCCTCTGTTTTCCTCGACGCTCCGCCTCCTGGCTCAGCACCGCCGCGTCCTCCAGATGAGCATGGGCTTGCCAGTTGTCCTCGAACTTCTTGAAGGCCCTCTCCAGGTTGACAGAAGATCGGGAAATCTTCTCGGCCTCCCGAGCAATCGACTCCTGTTCTGCATGAGCAACCTCCCGCTCTGACTCTAAGAAGGCCAACTCCTTCTGGAGTGCGAGAATCCGCTCCTTCGTATCAGCTATTCCACGAGAGGCAGATTCTTCCCGGGCCCTACAAGCCTGACTTAGACGACCCAGTCGGTCATACGAGACATAGAACTTGTCCAGGTCCTCCCGCACAGCTGGCCCGGCAGTATCCCGAGCAAGCTTGATCCTGTCCCGAACAGCAACGAGGAAGCCCCGCTCCCGTTCAATCACAGCAGGCAAGCCAGCCTGCCGTATTGCCAGCAGTTGGGTCACCAGCTGGTCAGCCTCTGTCAACTTAGGCTCCAGGAGTGCAGCTAACCCCACCCCGCCAGGAAGACCCTTCAGAGTGTCGATTTGACCCCGAGCGCCCCGCAGAGACAGAGAAAAAGGGATCCCCCGTTCTTTGGCAGCATCTACACCCCTCCCTAAGTGACGATAGAAGCTGTCAACCACATCCTGCGTCACCTCGTTCAGAGCCTCCGAAGAAGTCGGTGTCAATGGGAGGGTAGCAGGCAGCGCGGAAGAAGACGCGACAGAATCTGTCGCTCCTGCCACAAGAGAAACCAACTCCGCACGGAAGGACGCTTGAACATCAGCCAACTCCTCTTCAGCGGCCCGCAGAATTTGAATGCTCGACAAGGCCGAAAAGTCAATCTCCGGAGCCGCATAAGCAGCTGAAGACGAGGCCGGGGCCAGCACCAACTCCAACCCCATCTGCCCGGAGCTGGT
This sequence comes from Iris pallida, assembly GCA_029216955.1. Taxonomy (NCBI): domain Eukaryota; kingdom Viridiplantae; phylum Streptophyta; class Magnoliopsida; order Asparagales; family Iridaceae; genus Iris; species Iris pallida. The sequence continues at coordinate 12,864 of JANAVB010012525.1, forward strand.
AGGATGCCCCTCAACATGAGATGACGAAGGAGAGGAAACGCTCCTTTCGCCCAAATCGTGGCAGGTCAAGCCTTCCCCAAGAACATCCGCGGCGGGAAGTAAAGGGTCAGGACCTGTAGGGCCAAGACAACCATGAATCGATTTGACCCGAAGGATATGTTGATAGAGCAAGTAAGCCCCCTCGCTAGTCAATATGTGGCTTATCTTGCCAGTGGAGGAGTGTGGAGGCTGAGGTTCGCCTACAGCCACCGCAACCTCTTCACCAACGGCCTCCGAGGCAGACATAACAGACTCATCCGCCCTTACATCCTCGGGAAGGGATACACCGAGAACGGCATCGTCTTGCTGAAGTTCATCAATCTCGGAGACGGGCCCAAGGAAATTTTCGTCACTCCGGGCTGGGGCCTCAGCAGCTTGGGAGCCCTCAGCCGCCGCTGAGAGAGCCCCCGCAGAGAGAACCGCGGCACACATGTCGCTAATCAAAGCAGCAAGGGCCGGATCAACTACTGGGGCAGTAGATGGTTCAGGAGAGCCTGGTTCGTCAGACGCCTACAAAGAAAAATGATCAAGTCATATCCCCGAGAGGAAAGAAAACTACAACAAAGAGATAACTCCGACATAGTCTTACCTCCAGAACAGCATCGGTACCTTCACCCCTCTCGGTAATAAGTAATCCACGAGACTTAATGGCAGCTCTCTTCACGGAAAAGGTCGCTCTGCTGTCAGAAGACTCGCGCCTGACTCGTTTACGTGAGGAACCAGACACAGCTGGAGGCTGTTCTTCCCTCACTACTTCCTCTTGTGAAGAAGGCAACGGGTCTTCCGCCGATTCATCGGGGGTGGGAAGCGGTTGATCCGCTACTTCTTCACCCCCACCAGAAAGGGAGTCTTCGCTATCATCCTCCTCCTCAGCCGACTCGGAAGGTTCTGATTCAGGGAGAGGAATCTGGAGCGCCCGTTGCTTTCTAGCCTTAGCCCCCTTGGGCTTCTCCTCTAAACCGGTACCTACGATGAAACTGGTACTCGGATCAAAATTAACAGGAGGCTTGTTCACCATAACGTGATACAAAGCAGCCACGTACAAAATTTCCCTCGGTGCCTTAGCATCGGGAACCGAGAAGCTGGCCCGAGTATGATAAGCGTCATAATAATTCCACGCTCGGACACCGTCAAGAACGCTGCCTTCAAAACCTAAACAAGGGTTGGGACAATCAAGGAACAACTGGCTATAGCCAAATTGGCGGGAAAACCTACTAGGTAGGTAAGGCTCCAAGTACACATTATCCCGGTTGCGATAAACCAGATGCGCGGGGCGGATATTGCGCAACCAAGCAAGCATATCCGGAGATAGAAAATGAGAAGGCCCGGTACCGTCAAGATGTACCTTCCGCACTTCCTCATCAGAAAAGGGAGGAACAAACACAAAAAAGTCACACCCATCCACCCTCGCCAGCGCCCTCCGACAAGCTGGCATAGTGTTGTATTCCCAAGACCGGCGATGGCATTTGAAAAGGAAAGCGTCTTCATCTGTAGCATCTTCCGCTATCCCGGGACCCATCAAAGACCTGTAATGCATCGCCAACCACCCCATCAAATAGTGGAAAGGCAGTTCTACGCGCTCAAAATCTAAAGTCTTCTTGCGAGCAATAACCTTGGACGAGAATGTTCGAAGACCATGGTGTATGCTGCACACCATAGCAGGAAGGAGGGCCAATCTAACTCCGAATACTAGTTTAACGGCAGGGAGGATGAAATGACGACCAATCCTCTCGATAGAACCCGCTGCTCCCGAGACTACGCAGTTCCGTAGCCATATCATTAAAAATCCAGCCAGAAGCGCCTTCTCCGACAGTTGTATGGTCCCGTAGTGAAAATAGCTAAGAGAGTCAGCTTGACTCCTAAATATGTCGCTCTTGAATCGCGACTTCTTAACACTTGACATTAGATCCCTTAACTCTCCATGTGTTCGAGGGGCTCGAAGAGTAACTTCGCCAGAAGGATCAACTCTAAAAAGATAATTAATCCAGGATGTGGGGTGGGGAGCGGTCCCCTCGGAGCTATCCGTCGATTTTATAGCCATTTGATGACAAGCACTACGATGGCACAACAACTCCCGATACACCGCAACGGAACCTGGGAGTTGTCTGTCCAAGTCCTCGAACTCCTCATTCGATGGAGTATACACCTCGAAAGGCTCATTCCCCCAAGGAAGTTTGGAGACAGTATACATTTCATGAAGAGCAAGCCCCAACTCCCCTCCTGGTGCAAAGAACGTCCCCGTTCGCTGGCTATACATCTCCAAAAGCGCTACAAACAGTGGCTTATTGATAGGAAGCCCATGACAAGTGCCCCGAATGGCCTGGTAAAGTCCCATCTTTCGCAAGAATGCTCTGTAGGTCTGCAAAACCCAAGTAGTCAGCTGGGCCCAAATAGAGGTGGGGTTTATCCAGTTCGGCAGTGCCAGCCTACCAAAGGGATAAGACTTCTTGCGAACAAGCCAATTCAGGAAAGTATCAGCTTGAGTAAGTGTAAAGTTGGGACCGTATATATTCATGAAAGAGCCCGGGGCCAGACCCATCATGTACCGGAAGACGGAATCCTTACCCGCGTACACTGACCGCATATTCAGATTATAATGGATGTTGCCCATCAACATCCCTGATTGAGTGGGGGTTAAGTTACACACCATCTTCCTGTCCAGCAACACCATATTGAACCATGACAAAGGATAATGACGTTCCATGAGAGGAATATGGATTGCCACCCCATCCAAAGAAAAATCCCAGTTCTCAGAAATCTCTAAAACTCGGGGATTCTTGATGATTAAAGCATCACCAAAAAGGAACAAAGGCTTCAGGTATTTTCCATCCAGCTTCCCAGTATTCATCATGGAACGGAGGTAATGGAGGGTCTGATTCTCAATGGCCTTCAACCTCTCCGAAGGCTCATCAGTAGGGAATTGATTCAACACATGCCTAATTAAGTCGTCAAGACGCACGCCCAGGGCGAATTGATTCGAACCCACTATAAGCTCCCCAGCAGGATTTACGGGCAGATTCACTGGAGAAAGACGAAAGAAACGAGGTTAGAAGATAGTCAAAAAAACAGAAGCATTAGAAAGGTCATCTGAGTCTATGCGGCTCGGGTCGTCACAGCCTCATGCGGCTCAACATTAGATACGTCCATGCGGTTCGGTACATCATAGCCTCATGCGGCTCCGAGTTAGCCGAGTCCATACAACTTAAATTCAGACGAGCTTATAGACCCATGTGGTTCAGGTTAAGCACGCCTACGAAGCCAGACTCATGCGAGCGGATGCGGATGTAAGCAAGCGAGTTTATGCGGTTCAAAAAGTGAGCAACGCTTATGCGGCCCAAATCGAAAACACATATGCGGCTCAGATCGAGTATAACAAGCTCATGCGGCCCCATGGGGCGAAGGGCTCATGCGGTCACATCGATAAGCCCCGTACATACGGCTTGTGCATAAAGTATGCAGCAGAGCCATGGCAACAGTTAGGGTTTTCAGACGACCCTTACCAGCGATAGGCGGGTGAACGTCGGGATGAATAGAACGCACAGCAGCCGGTGGAGGAGTGACCACGTTCGTCGCTGCAGTCGTCGTAGAAGCAACCGCCTTATCCTTCGCGGCCTTCGATGCAGCAGCCTTCTTGGGAGCCATTGTCGATCGTTGAAGGAAGAAGACGAAGAGCAAAGACGGCAACAGGGAATTCGAGCAAAGAGAAAAGGTAAAGAAACCCCCAAGAGACTAAAAGACTCTTATTTATAGACGAAAGAGACCCATAAAACGAACAAACGTCTCGGATTACGCCTCGGATTATGCGCTGCTTCAAAAGATAAAGGCAAAAACGCTTCGGTCAAGGCAAAACCGACCCTTGGGATCCTCCCCCAAAAGACGACATTAAATCAAAACGAATCAAGATCATTTAATGAAGATTTGCACACGTAGTCAGGACACGTGGCAAAGAGCCTATGCAGCCAGATGAGTTTATGCGACTGAGACACTTATGCGGCATGAACGGGGCCATGCTTCTTATTCAAAGTGTTTTAATTTTGCAAATTGAAAACTTTGAAGGGGGTCCTGTAGAAGCATGGAAAATATCAGAATAATGGTCCATGCGGCTCCGGGGAAGAAGCCCATGCGGCTCATACAGGAGATGCCTTATGCGGTTCAAAGAGGACTCTCAGTCTCATGCGGTTCGGGAGTGTATGCGGTTCAGCAGGAATATGCGGCTCGATCGACGCCACGTGTCCCCTTGTGATCCTTTCCTACAGCTGGCCGTTTGAGTAGTGGCCTCATTTAATGCTCTGACACGACTTGCCGACTGTGACGGCTCTGGCATAAAGTATCATAATGGTTCTGCCATAATGACAGACTCTTCGGGAAAAGAAGAAAATCTCTGGCCCGATCCGTCAGAAGTCCTAGGTTGCCACGTGGCAAGTCTCATGCGGCTTAAATGGAGAACAGCTTCATTCGGCTCACTGAGAAGTCATCCTATATGAACCGGCAGAAATCAGCCATATGCGGCCCGCTAAGAACCCAGTCCCTGCGGCTCAATACAACGATAGCTTATGCGGCTCGTAGAGATTAGGCATATGCGGTTCATTGAGAGTTCATCCCCTGCGGCTCAATAAAGCGTTGTCTTATGCGGCTCACGAAGATTATCTCCCTGCGGTTCAAGTATCATCTATCCCATGCGGCTCTGGCCGGACCCACAATTGAAACATGTGGCATCGGATCAATCAAAGATTTAACCGAATCTTAACAAATATATTTGACATCATCATCATAATTACTGAGATCAAGGCATATCATTTATCATCAAGCCAATGGAACACGTGGCGAGCAATCGGACATTGGTATAATCAATCATGAAGATTTAAAGCAATTAACATTAACTGCTCACAAGATTCGGTGCTATCCGCATTAATGGCCTAGATTCATTGTAATCAGGATCAAGGGTTCAGATAGATTGAAGGAGCGTCGACATTCCAGACGAATGATCATTAGCAAACCCTAATGGTCATACCCCACTCTTATAAATAGCCAACATCATTTCTTTGCAGAACCCCCGGCAACAAAAGAATAAAAAAAAAAAGAGAGACAGATATACAGAGAGAGTTCCCCCCTTTTTCGATAACCACAGAGAGAGAGAAGCCAGGAGAGCCACACGAGGAGAGCAAGAAGAGCACTTCTTCGTCCACGCCAAGCAGATCTTCCACGAGCCAAGGCTGCATACCGATCGTCCAAGGAGTAAGGCAGAGCGGCCGTCACTTTCCCGAGCCTCTATCGTCACCCCCGGAATCAAAAATAAATAATTGTACTTAGACTGCTGTACCTAGGTTTTCGTCCCTAGGCTTTCTTCGTACAAGCGAGTCTGTAACGTGAAGTAAAAGTCCGGTTCTCCGATAATTGTTCTGTTCTTTTATATTTCATGGCAGACAGCGCCCACGTGTTGTCCGTGTGTTATGTGCCTACATGTCTTATTTTGGGCGCATATCCATTTGGGCGCATAGCCTTTTGGGCACATAAAAGCCCTTCAGAACATAGTTTTTCCTGCGGTTTTCTAAGTCTGACTGTCTTTCTGCCCCTTTTCATATTCTGTTGGGATCTGGCTAGCAAATTTCTTCAGGACCGGTATCAGCGATTCTGGGCATGGTGAAGATGCGACACTTGACACCCACATCAGAGAGCTCAGGACTCTTCGTGTTTTGGAAGGATTTTCCTCAGATGGTAGGAAGAACCTTTATACATCGAAGAGTCGGACGGTAGTTGGGCGTTACCATGAAAGTTATGCTTTCACATTTCTTCAAGCAGGCAAAAGCAATACTAGAGATGTTGTTTTGAAGGTATGGTCTCTTGAAGAAATGGGCCCATGACGTCTGCCATATGGAGGAGAGGCGATCACCATTTGTAGATGTTTGAGCATGCTATATTTGCTCTCCTCCGTGTATCTTCTCGAAGGTTCAACAGCCTTGTTTGCTTGCTCAACAGTAAAACATGACCTCCTTCGCCGAAAGCGTGGTGCTGCCAAGCTGACCAGGCTATTTGTTGCTGATGAGTAGCGGATTCTTCCTTCTTTTGGACACCAATGTAATCTTTTACTTCTTATCCAGATGAAGAGATGAAGAACCTTTTGTTTTGCTCATGCGATGTAGTCCTGCGAATGTAACTGATTTTGAATAAACAGAACACATTCGCTCCATTCTCTGCTTGTGATATCTGTGGTGCTTTGTATTAGAGAGCCAAATACCGCATTTGTGTAAAGGGTATCCCGCTGGGGGATCCCCCCCTCTCTCTCTTTGTTTGGACCTACTGCCCTTTTGTGCATCCGATAATGCGAGCAAATAGATTGGAATAATACTTTCGTGGACCTACTACCCTTTGACACACCGGAGCTGCGGGTAAATAGATTTGAAACAAAACCCCACAGAGGTAACATGGTCGTGATAGGTTTTGTGATCTTGACACCATGTCTTTTATCCCGGATTGGGTATAGGTGTCGAGTCGGAAGACTATCGGTATCAGAGGTGATATGGACGTGACACATAATAATCAGGAGTAGTTTTCGGTGGAATGGATCTTCTTGTCAAGTTTGGCTTTTTGTCAGGTACTCCTTCATGAAGTGGAGGAAACTTTCCAAGCCACTTCCCCGATGACCTCCACCGAGGATGAAGAATTGGCCCAGGAAGTTGTCAAAGCTTTCTACTCTGTATTGAAAGTGAATCTTCCTGGGGTCCTGAATCGGAATGCCGCCTTCAGCCCTGTGAAGGCTGTCGCTGAATATTAGGTAGCGGCCCTCGAGAGCATAGCTGGCTATGAAGAGCGGGCCAACACTCTGAGGAAGGTCCTGAATGACCTGGAGGGTCAGGTAGCCTGGTTCTGAGACATCAAACAGCTGAGTTCGATGTCAATGTTCCATGCAGAGGACGATGCTTTGATGACAGCTGTTGCGGAGGAGAAGGCTACCTTCCAGGCAAGGAAGGACGCCCTCGTTCAGGAGATTGGCGAGCTGGCTGATCAGTATGGCCAGTTCAATGCTACGAGTGAGGCCCGTGCTGCCTCGAAGAATAGGCTGGCTGTGCAGATCACTAAGAAGCACAATCACATTACAGATCAGGAACGAGATCGCCCAGCTGGAAGCCGACTTGAGGGCGACAACATCTGAACAGGAGGATTATTTGTTCCAGGCTGCCATGACTGCCACCACTTCTGCCCGTTTAGAAGAGCAGCTGGCGAAGTTGGTGGGGGAACATCAGAGTCTGATCCTCTTTGAAGATGAAGCCGCTCGTCAAGAAGAGGCACATCGCCGAGTGGCTATAAAATCTGAAGCCGAGATTGTTGCTCTGAGGGACAGCATAAACCGCCTGTGTATTCCGTAGATCTTTGTAACTCTCTCTTTTTGGCCGTCACGGCTCTTGTACCTTTTTTATAAAATAAAGACTCTTTCTAGAAGTGAATGTGGTTTTGTTGAAGTATTGATGCTAGATGTAGTGTGGACGTAGCAGAGATATTTATGGTGGGTATTCCGCTGGGGAATTTTTATGTGGACCTATTATCCATTTTATATTCAAATTATTCGAATATAGATAATAAGTTGAATGAAGCTGCTAGTAGAGGTAATATGAACGTAATAGCAGAGGATGTTCTATATCTGACCAGAGGCAATATGGACGTGGAAAGATATATAACATTAGGTAGGAGTGGATAGTTTAGAGGTAGTGTGGACATGACTATCTTTGATGAATGCTTTGCTCAGAGGTTATGTGGACGTGGCAAAACATTTGATCATTCCGCTGGGGAAATAATTATCGGAAAACAATTCAGAGGTAATAGGGACGTGATTTGTTTTCGTCAAACCGAGTTTGGACGGAGTCAAAAATGGAAATGATTCCACTAGGAAAATATTTAGAGGACCTATTATCCAGGGCGTATTCAAGACTCTTGAAATACGGATAATAGTTAGATAGTTTTTTTTTTGAATCATATAAACATCGTACTATACATTTACATGACTGAACATATGTGAACATTATGTAAAAGAGGTTACACATAGTATTTTTTCAGGAACTTGCCATTGATAGGCATCATGAGCAAGTCACCATCGGGCTTGGTTAGCCGGTACGCACCGTTAGAATACACCGATTTTATGACGAAATGACCTTCCCATTTAGGCTGGAATTTCCTTTTTGTTTTGTGCGTCATGACCATCGGTCTTCTCACTGCTGGGACCAGATCACCGACTTGGAAGATCCTTTCCTTCACTTTTTTATTGAAGGCTCTGGAAAGGCGTGCTTGGTATAGCTCAATGCGCTGCTGAGCTAACAAGCATTTTTCGTCTAGCGATTCGAGCTCTTGGAGTCACAGACGGTAGCTCTCTTCAGTAGTCAGCTCGTTGGCTAGGGCTACCCGAAGAGAAGGAATCTGGATTTCTAGGGGAAGAACTGCTTTGCTCCCAAAAACCAGAGAGAATGGCGTACTGCCTGTTGGCGTCCGGGCCGTTGTCCGATAAGCCCATAGACATTCACCGAGCTTCTCGTTCCAATCGCGCTTATTTGAAGACACGAACTTCTTGAGAAGTTTTATGATGGTTTTGTTGAAGGCTTCTGCTAGCCCGTTAGCCGCTGGATTGTAGGCAGTAGAGGCTACGTTCTGGATTCGATTTTTATCGTAGAATCGATAGAATGCATGGCTTGCGAACTGTGGACCATTATCATGGATGATCCTGCGAGATAGGTCGAAGTGGTAGATGACGTGATGTTTGATGAAACTGATCACGTTTGACGTCTTCACTTCGGTGAGCGGTATAGCTTTCGTCCATTTGGAGAAGTAATCGGTTATAGCTAGGATGGACTAATATCCCTTGGAGGATGGCGGGCTGATTGGTCCTATGACGTCTATGCCCCAGGCTTCAATTGGCCAAGATGCTGCCGTTGGGTGTAGAAACTCCGAAGGTTGATGAATAAAATCGGCGTGGAACTGACAAGCTCTACACTTCTTTGCATATTCAACAGCATCCGCTATCATTGTGGGCCAGTAATAACCCATTCGTTTGAGGCGATCTTATAATTTGGAGCCTGGTTGATGTGCACCATAAACTCCATCGTGAGCCTGCCGGAGGGCATGCTTGGCTTCTGTGCCTGATAAGCATCATAACAGTAGCTCGTCATAAGAGCGTCAGTATAGTATCTTGGTAGCTATGTCGTAGTAAAATCTTAGGGATCGCCTTTGGATGGATACTGCTTCCTTCGGGTCCTCGGGGAGGATTCCATAGACATCGTAGTCTATGAAGGGAAATCTCCAATCTTTAGCATCGACGTTTGTTTTTGTTGCGTAACTGTGATGAATATGTAATGCATCTTTCACACAGAATAGTTCTCGACCAGACACTGTGATCGACTGCTGAGTATTGGTAGGGACGGTCAAGGAAGCAGCGAGACCGGCTAGAGCATCTGCTTTTATATTCTGTAGTCGAGGCACGCGCTCGATGAAGAATCCAGCGAAAGTAGACGCCAACTCGATTGTTGCTCTGTGGTAGGGATTGAGATCTTCGTGGCGAACTTCATAATCCCCTCGGACCTGACTAACTATTAGCTTGAAATCGCCGTAAGCCTCTAGATAGTCAACTCCCAGTAGCTTTGCTAGTTGCAGGCCGATTAATAGGGCCTTATATTCAGCCACGTTGCTGGTGCATAGTTCCACGAGAGAATATGCACGATGTATAACCAGATGATCAGGTGACACGAGCACGACACCTACTCTAGCCACGATATTCCCTTTGGGTCCTGTTCTTGATGCACCGTCAAAGAGCATTCGCCAAATGGGGATTTCTTCAGTTGTAGTGTTAGACTCCACTACTTCGTCGAGAATTTCATCGTAGAGTTTGGACGACTCCGGCACCGGATGAGCTGCTAGGAAATCGGCTAATGCTTGGCCTTTTACTGCCTTCTGAGGAACGAAGATCATATCGTATGGAGTCAACAGCATTGCCCATGTAGCTAAACGGGAATTGAGAGAGCCCGGTTTAGTCATGAGTATTCTGAGAGGGTTGACTTTAGATATAATTTGGATAGTCTGCCCAGACACATAGTGGTGTGTCTTCTGGATGGCAAATACTAGTGCAAGGCATTCCTTCTCCACCGGTGTGTATCTGTGCTCGGTACCCACCATTGTGCGGCTGAGGTAGTAGATTGCCTGTTCATGGCCGCCTTCGTTCTTCTGAGCTAAGAGGGCGCCAAGGGAATGATCCATAGCACGGATATATAGTAAGAAGGGCTTCCCCATTATTGGAGCTACCAATACTGGAGGGCTTGTAAGATGCGCCTTGATGTCATCGAATGCGCGTTGACATTGTTCAGTCCAGACGAAAGATATGCCTTTCTTCATGAGCTGAGTGAATGGTTGACACCTTCCAGAGAGGTTCGAAATGAATCATCTGATGTAGGCTAGCCTTCCTTGTAGTCCGCGTAGCTCTTTGAGGTTTCTTGGAGGATACATGTCGAGAATAGCCTTCACTTTCTGTAGGTCGAGATGTATACCCTTCGAAGTGATGACGAAACCAAGGAACTTGCCGCTGGAGACTCCCAGAAAAGACTTGGTTGGATTCATCTTGAGTTGGTATGCACGCATTAGTTCGAACACCGTTCTCAAGTCTTGGAGGTGGTTGCCCTTGAAACGACTTTTGACTGCGATATCGTCTACGTAGCACTCCACAGTTTTGTGCAAATGATCGCGAAAAATTATGTTCATGGCTCGCTGCTATGTTGCCCCTGCATTCTTCAATCCGAAGGGCATCACCGTATAATAGTATACCCCCAACGGTGTTCGAAAAGATGTGTGCTTCTCGTCATCGTGGAACATCTTGATCTGGTTGTAGCCTGAGAACCCATCCATGAAGGACATCCGCTCAAAGCTGCAAGTATTGTCGATCATTACGTCAGTGATAGGTAGAGGGAACTCGTCTTTCGTACATACAAAGTTCAAATCACGGTAGTCGATACAGACTCGAACTTTACCGTTCCTTTTCATGACTGGGACGATATTGGCAACCCAGTCTGGGTGTTGTTCCTCGCGAATGAATCCACTGGCAATGAGCTTCTTGACTTCATTCTCGATGGCTTCCATGACGTCTGGTCGGAATTGTCGTTGTTGCTGCTTCACTGGCTCATCTTTAGACAAAATGTTCAGGCGGTGCATGGCGACTTTAGGGTCCAAGCCTGGCATGTCTTCATAGCTCCATGCAAAAACGTCGATGTATTCTATTATAAGAGATTGGCGTTCATCGCCAGATAGGCTTTTGCTGATGAAGATTGGTATGAAGGATGCTTTATCTCCTAGATTGACTTGGATGACTTCGTCTTCGGTAGGTGGTTCCCGTTGTTTGAAGTGCAGATCCCACCTGGTGTCCATTATTTTTAGCCCATTGTTCGAGTTCGATTGATTGGACATCATCTGTAATTTGGTCGACAGAAACCATGTTGACGGACAGAGTTGCTTTGAACATATCGCCGATGCTGGAGTCTGAGTCCCAGAGGGAGGAATCAGAAGAATGAGAACAATGATCTGCTTCATCATCTGATCTTTCAGGAGTTATAAGAGGAGAGACATAGCCCAAACCAACACCGCTTCGTTGATAGTAGTTCTCGGATTTGTCGGGGGAGCAAAGTATCGTATTGGCAACCGTCGTCCTCGGCCGTAATTTAGCCCTTTGTCGCTCTTGATGTCATATCCCATGTTCTAGATGATATTCTTGGCTTGCCAACTATACCAGAAAAGTTGTATTTTCCCAGAGTCATAGTCAGCTTCTGTGTTGTGCTTTAGAGAAGTAGAGTCTGGAACGAATTTTCTCTCGCCAATTATACGACCGAAGATGATTAGCTCTTCATCTTTCTTTCTGGCTGGAACGATGAAGTAGAGGATATCTTCAGGGTAAACTTTTTCCTGCAGGTGAGGTGTTGTGACCGGCATGCAGATGCGTGGTCCTATGCCGTTCTCTAGGGCATATATCGTATCTATGTAGTGGTTTACAGATTGATAGACATCGGAGTAATTCAAAGATAAACCTTTACTAAGGAAATACGCAAGTTCTTCTTCAGGGATAACATCATCCGCTGAAGGTACATTATTATGAGTATTGATATACTCATTGAGAGGATCATCATCTGGAAGAGGGGCCACAGTCTTCGTCGAGTTCACCATGTAGGGTAATTCTTCAGGATTGGTGGGACGGGCATCAGTAGGTTCCTCCCGGGTTGTCTTACTGAGAGTGATGGTCAGTGGCTTGACCTTGTCGGGGTTCATCTTTTTCATCCAGATTGTGAGAGGCTTCGGAGTACTTTTTTGAGTAGTACGTCCTTTGACACGAATAATCAGAGGACCATCATTGGAGGATGAACTTGCTTCAGCTTCATTGTTAGCTTCATTGCCGTCATCCTTAGGGGGTTGAGATTAGTAAAGTACCGAATCTCCATAGTAAGCTTTGATGCCCTTGAAAGTATCGACATCGGCAAACTCCGTCTTCACGACATCGTTGCTGTTGACATACTTGAAGCACTGGTGAAGTGTGGAAGGAACGATCATGTTCTCATGTATCCATGGACATCCCAACAAGACGTTGTAGGATACATTGGCATCGATCACATAGCAGGAAACCTCCGTTCGGAGATCACCGATCTGGCATTTGAGACGGATCTTGCCCAGCGGATGGCTTCGACCAGCATTGAAAGCCATGATAGTTGTGTTGGTTGCGGATAGCTTGTGCAGAGGGATTCCCAAAATTTGAAGCAAACTTCAAGGAATGATGCTGAAGGTGGATCCTGGATCGATGTGCATGCGGTCCACCTTGATTGTCCCGATATACCCTGTATAGTACAGGGGTATATCATGACGATTATTTTTGAGTAGCATGTCCTCCTGTGAGAAGGTGATGTTGGGCACCACTTCTATAGTACTGTGGCGATGGGGACAAGAGACAGGATCTTCAACAGGGATTTTGACTTCAGCGAGGTAAGAGTCGGTATGTAGTAATGCCTCACTTAAGGCCTTCCGTGTTTCTTTAGAGAGTCGCAATAGATCGAACAGAGACAACCTGGCAGGTGTATTGGCTAGCTAAGCCAGTATGTCAAAGTTGTAGAGCCGATCCATGCCTTCAGGAGCTGGCGCCTTTAGAGATTTGTCAAACCGCGTCTCCTTCTGCTTGGATTTGTCCGTGGTTTGAGGCTTGGACGGGTCGGCTTCAGAGCTTGTGGGGCGAGCAGGAGCTTGAGGAGGTACTGCTTCTTCTTGTGCGGGATCGTGCGTCTGAAGATAAGTCTTCCCTGATCGCGTCTTGCCAGATTGAACCTCGTAGATGGAGGAGGATACCATATGGCATGGCTTGAATTTCTTGCCTCTTCTTACTTTAGGAGGTGCTACCCCCTGCGTCACTTCTTGGACAAGGTCTGGGTGGACCCACATGATCTTACCACGTTCAGTTGTGAGTGGGACCAAGGTCGAGTTGTGAGCTGGTGGTAGGTTGACGACTTCCATCATCGCTTTGGGGATCGGGACCACGCCGTCTGGACTTCTGTTGGAGAAAAGTCGCTAAACTGAAGAGAGATCATGTTAGCAGATATGACCTTGTCTTCAACTTCGAGGTTGATCACTTGGCTGTCGATAAGCTGTTATATCTTCTTCTTCAGGATGATGCAGTCCTTGGTGGAGTGATGCACGTACTGATGATAGAGATAGTACTTGGGATCATTGAGTTGGCTCGCCTCTGCAGGACGTCGTGGTGGAGGCAATGTCAGCTTGTTACCCTTTGTCAATGTGTGGAAGATTGTAATGACATCGTCTTCGTCGAAGGAGAAGGTCTTCTTAGGCTTGTCGGAGGCGCCCTGAGAATTGGAAGATCCTTTGGATGTGTCGACTTTCAGGACTTCTTTCCCTTTACCCCTACGAAAAGGGATAGTTTGAGGATGCTTGCCCTTGTCTTCGAATTTGGGTGTCTTCAACCCCAGTAATTCCAAGTTAGGAACGTCGTTTTCAACAGCATCGACGGCCCCAATGAAAGCGGACAATGTATCATACTTATGTATACCTAGACAAAACTTCATTGTAGGAAGGAAGTTATGTCGACAAGTATCCATAAGTTCTGAGTCTGGTATGCCGAAGGGCATCTTCAGTGCTAGCCGCCTGAAACGTTCTATGAAGGCGATGACAGACTCAGTCCTCCTTTGCTTGGTCTCGATGAGTGTGGACATACTAACATGCATGCCGCTCTCGTGAAACTTGTTGAGGAACAACCTCTCCAAGTCTTTGAATGAATTGATACACCCGTCCGGCAGACTGTAGAACCATTCGAAGGCTACCCCTACAAGGTGCTAATAAACAGCTTCGACCGGAATGGATCGTCTCTGGGCAAGTGCAGAGTCTGCGTATTAAAGTACGTCATGTGCTGACGAGGAGAAGTTAAACGGTCAAATGAGTTCAGCGTCAGTGGCTTATAGTTAGGAGGGCAAGTAGCGTTCTCCCACTCAGGGGGATACGGTTGAGATATCCCCATCTTCTGAAGCTCGTCTTTGTGCGAGATGGTGTCGAGGCAAGCAACCAAGGAATCAATTGCATCTTGTTGATTGAGCAGATGTTGGGAAATGGCTGCTGAACTGTTATCAGGCGTTGTTGGCGAAGGACCACCCCCGACATTTTCAAGATTTGGTGGAGGCACAATGGAACGATACTCCTTTTGTAGTGAAGGAGGGTTGTTGCTGTGAGCCGGACTAGCGTGGGTCGAGACGTTTTATTGAGGTGGAGGAATAGCCCCAGCAGCTTGAACTGCCATGATGCTGGTAACCGTTTGCTGTTTCGAGACCCTCTAACCGTTTGCTAGTCTGATCACTGGCTTCTTCAGGTCTTTCACCGTCCGTCATGTATGTAGATAGCATGCGAGCATGAATAGATGAAGCAGTGCAACTGGTGCTGATACTGTCTATCTCCGAGTGGATAAGTCCTTCATCTTCAGGTAGAGGAGGTAGATAGTCGCCATCGGATTCAGAGGGATCATCGTCCTCTGAAAGGCTACCCCCAGTGTGGGGGTCATCTGCTTCAGATTCTGACGGAATGCTACCCCCGGCTTGGGAATCTTCATCGTCCATACGGAATCTTGCCTTTGATCGAGTGCCCATATAGACTCCTTCGGATGTGACAGCCTGTTGGCCATCTGTTGGTAGACTTGTCCTTCTTCTTCTCCCGGAGCTAAGAAAGAAAGTTGGGTTCATGGTCCACCGTCTTTGATTGGGGCTTTCGTAAGGGGGACCATGAAGCCATGTTGGATGAAATACATAGTGGCTTCTCGTCGTCAGAGAAGTGCAGCCGCTGAAACACGGACTTTCTCTGAGGCACTCTTGTTGCTTTGGAGCAACAACAGTTGATAACAATACTGGTGCACGGAAGTGCACTATGAATTGTTATGTTCTCCCTCGCTTTACGCTTATGATTTATCATGTCGCGCAAGTCAGCGGAAGGGAGTTTTACCTTACAATCCATGTTGCATGCATCGCCGAGCTCTGCATGCGAGTTCGTAAGGAGAGTAGTTGCATCCATACTTAGTTCATGTGCAGGGGCAACCCCCACACCTATGTTCTGTGATGTCCTTGAAGACAGCCCCGTGCTATACGCATTGGGGCCTGTCTTTTTGTTGTGGGCGCATAGGCCTTGGAGACTGGCCTTGGGCTTATGCTCCTTGACAGCATGTCTGAGCCTCCTTGATGTAGGCACATAGTATGGATCCAGAGAGCCTGGGCGCATAGCCTTGGGCACATGGCTTTGGATGCCCAGCCTGCTGAAGACAGAAGTGTTCTGGTTGGGGCTATGCGCCCAAACACTCCCTTGGGCGCATGCCTGGTGGAGCAGCGTTGTTTTCTTCAAGTTTAGCCTCCTTCATTTGTGAGCCTCGCCGGATTCGGCCAAAGTGTCGTACACCCCGATTCTTGGCATCGTAGTGTTTTCCTTTGGCAAGTCTCGGGTGTTGAATACCCTATTGTTGGTTGTGCAGGGAAGAAGTCACTGGGCAAGTAGAGCCCGAAACGGTGTGAGCCTTCTCCATTTAGGGAACTTCTGTGGCAGAGTCATGCGCCCATGTGACAAATGTCATGCCCCACTCCCATAGGAGCGATCGTCCTCGCTAAGGCATGATGCCGCACGAGACTAAGTTGCTCTCTTGCAAGGCCAAGTCCAGAAATGGCCAATTTGAGCTAGGCCACAGAGTCGCACAAAGTGTCCCCATTTGCAAGTTTACAAGTCTTTCAAGCTCTCTCTCTCTCTGAAACATAAAAGGGTGTGCCAAATGGCTTACAACATGGAATGATTCATGGCGATGTTTCGATACATTATGTCCTGTATATGGTGCTTTAGCTCCTTGCAACGCTCCAAGGCTCCAGAGTTAGCTCCGTACCTTAGCACGTTTCAGAGAAGCTCCGCACCCTACGTCATCTCCTACCCCCTGCAAGAAAACTGGGGGTTATCAGTACATTGTTATGCACTGGTGGGGAGGCTAGCTCGCCCACAATGCTATCATTACCAAGAACGATCTATTTACTTTTGTACATCCTCTATCATTCATTGTCTTTCTAATCTTGCCTTAGGATCAGTTTCATGGCACATTTCATAACCTATCTCGTGTTACCGATTCCAAGTGTTTGCGTGGAAATACATGCACGACTTACCCATACTTACCGTCCGGTCTTTCCTGTCCAAAGTAAACCAAGTTAGTCAACAATTCTTATATAACAATGTATCGTAATTCATGTAGACATTCAATGTCAAGGGCGTGTCCCTGCCTCAGGTCCTAGCGTGTCGTAGGCGTGTTTTCTAACTCATTTGCACGAAGTACTCTCGATCATTTGGTGTGTTATATTCAAGCCTGTTCAGAAGGCGCTTCATTCAGTTAACTTAGACTACTTTGTTTCAATGCAAGGACTTGCACGTGGATTGCCACTAGCAAGCCCACTTAATCTATATACACCGGTCGCTGGCATTACAAGCCAATTTGGACATGTTCCCCTTTGGTATTTTCATCTATCATAGCGTGAAGGCCGGTACACCTTGATAGTCATTTGAAATACCTGGCCTTACGTCTACTTGGAATGTCCGAGCCCACACCCAAGCAGCCCGTAATCCATGATTCCGCCTAGGCCGGCCACGATATCGTCGATCGTTGCCCTTGGAATCCCTTATTACTCCTCTCCCCCCGGATACGAGTGGGTTGATCGCGACCATTTCGTATTGTCTTATCATTTTAACTTAACGGCTTGTCCCTGAGCCATAGGCTGGCTGTGAGCCATAATGCGTTATCGACCAGGTTGGCGGCGGCATCTGTGTAGTGCGGGTAGCGAGCCCCGATGCACGTCCCCGTCATACCTGTCGCTAACCATTCCTTTATTTCTTATCTTTTATTCATTCTTTCTTTTCTTTCTTTTACTTGTTCGTTCGTTCATTGATTCATTCACGTATTTATTCATTCATTCGTTGATTCATTCATTCACTTATTCGTTCATTCGTTCATTCATACATTATGCAACTCCCCGTACGGGAGTCGCCTTGGCGACCCATCGGTCCCGAAGTCTTCCAATGTTGCTATACTCTACTCGGAGCGACTATGTCGATAGTCTTCCCGTTTCATTGTTGTAAACCATTCATTGCTTCATTGTTGAATGCATAAGGAATTTAAAATATAAGCATGTGCCTTAGCACGAACGTGGAGTGCGGTGCGAGAGTTCCTATATTTTTCGAGTTCTTTTCCATGTTCTAAACAAGCATACAAGATAGAATTATTCCCTTAGCTAGGTGCGTTGAGTCATTCATTAGTGTGCACGGTGTAATCGCCTAGCGATTCTAGTGATAGTGTCCGCATTATTAAGTGTCTAGGCTAAGCAATGACGGGTTCATCGGAGCCACCCATCTTAGCGATGTTCGCATCGGTCGAGCGATACTCCGAGCGCGTCTTTGAAAGTCTAAGTCTGGATTCATCCTTGACGGGCCAATGTAAGTCTTGCATCGACTCTTCATCGAGTCAACGGCTCGTTTGAGTCGTTGCACTTGCCGTTTGAATTGGCGTTCCGCTAGGACGGAGCGGGTCGTTACATAATACACCACTCAGAACAAGTCTTGTCCTCGAGACTTCCTGAGTGCAGGTCATCCTACCGTTCCTTAACTCATGTCGTGTACGTATCTTAGCAAATCCCTATCGAATGGCTTTATCGCTCGATGGCATCGAACTATACTCGGTTATCCATCCAAGTTTTATGTTGCATGCGTTTGGTAAATTATATCGAATGACTTTACTACTTATTCATGAGTTAACGGTACTCACTCAGTCGTCATATTTCTATGACTTGGTCATTATTGTGCCCTGTTGCGGGGCTGTAAGGATCACACGAGGCACGTTGTAATTCATCAAACGCGATGGTTGTAGGACGAGACTAACTAACTCATTCATTCATGCGCATCTCAACACCCACTTGCAGCTGCATTCGAGTTCATCATATCGCTGAGTTTGGATCGTGCACATATTCAAGGCTTCCCCTGAATACGTACATTTCAAGCAAGCTTAGCGATTAGCGAAGTCGGACAAGCTACTCATGATAGTTTCGAATTGCCGATCGTTTTACTTTTACTTCGATTAAAATCGAACTCATATGTGTCTCACTATCATTTATCTCGGTCCTCGAGAAGATCCGATTCGCTTCTCAAGCGTTCTTGTCTAGGAAATCAATATGATTTCTTCTTAGCGGAGTCGACCAATTCTAAGTACTTCCTGTCCGATTCGAGACCAAGTATTGCACTATCGTCGAATACGTCTTCCTATCAATGATCCAATTCGTTATCTCAACTTTACTTGTGCAACATCGATTTCATTCATTCACTTCGTTTGAGGCTAATCTCGTTGTCGTTCACGCACACTCCCAGTTCCACATCCTAACTCTAACTCTTGTTTCCCCAAGTCCATCGTTCGTTCAGACGATACTGTAAATGTCAGTCATACAGGTTCAATCACTTGGCATAGGGTCGTCCGCCTATCCGCTAGGTCATCTCACAAGGTCATAGTTACAAGTCAAGTCCGTGGCTCATCCTGCAAGGTCGTTGCACGATGCTCGCCCCAAATCCTATGGTCAAACCATTTGTTCGTTTGTACGGGAGTTTCTACCCAAGTTCATTTCACTCAAATTTCTAACAATCAAGCAGTGTTCGTCCTATTCGCATCAACACATTCTTCGCTCCAAGTCCGAGCTCGTTTAGGAAAGTCATCCTACGATAGGTTGTCCTCAACAGAATCCTCGACATGTTAATATCGTATGTCCACACTAGCAATTATCGTAGTCTATCTCTTCAAGTATGTTTGATACAATTCACCTATCCATCCTATCCAATTCACGTAGTCGATTACAATGTCGTCTAGCCTTGCAATATGTCGCGCCCCGATCTCACGCAAGTCTGATTATCCACGGCGGACATGAATCACCATGTCAACATTCCTGCGGAATAATCGTCCTCATCGGGACGTAACTCTTGCGTTGAGTCTAGACTTACTCATTTTCGATACACAAATTGGGTCTACACAATCCTCAACTTTACTTAGTCGTCCATCATAAGTCCGATCAATCCTCAAATTCGGCTTCGCTTCAAACCACAAGTCGTAGCAATCAAAATTTCCATGTCATGATATTTTGAGTTCGATCATTCCCGCTGGACATGAATCACCATGCCAACGCTCACGCGGAACGATCGTCCCAAATCCGACGTGACGCATGTGCGAGGCTGGAGTTGCGCTTGCGCAAGACAAAATCATTATTGTTGTGGTTATCACCGAACAATCAAGTCACTTCCCTTCTTTATCCAAACATTCCTTTCTATCAAAATCTCCAACATAGCATCCTTTGAAATAATAACTTCTAACACGATCATCATTCATCGAATCGGAGTACCCCCGAGTTATTGTACATCGATTTTTGATACGCCTCAATACCATCGATGATGTACATAACCTGACGATCTTCCTTTTGCAACGAATTCTCAGTCGTGCAACTTAATTCCTCAATCCGCATTGTCTCATGCTAACTCGTCATTGAGCAACATCTATTCCAAATCCTTAGTCATTCTCGTATCTTCAAACCAACATTTTCCATGCACGCTGTCTTCCGATCGTGCTATCTTCGATCTCGTCTTATGAGTAATTCACCTTAACTCAAGGTTCAATCTAGTCGACTATTTGAAATCGCACGTACGATCTTCTACGTTTCCTCGACCAAAACATCCATTTATTTTATCGTTTTGAATCTCCATTCAACCGTTTCGTAATTTGTACTACACATTCTTAATTCGTCCGAACGATATCTCATTTGAGACTATCGAAGTCGAAACCAACTAAGCGTTACTCGTTCTAAGGCTTTGCGCAATATCATCGCTTGCCGACATACTCGTTCTATCCGTAAATCCTTTAGTCTCGCTCGAAAATTTTCTATAACGTCCATACACCACTCAGGGTTCGAGCCGCTTGACTAGTCGTCGACACTCACTCTTATTCTTTTATGAAGCTATCACATACACCACTCGGGGTCAAGTCATTCTACAAATCCCCAAAAGGTCATTCGACTCACAATCGACATGTTTAATTGTGCGTTCGCCCGTTCTCAAAGTCTAAGAACCGTTTCCCGCGTTCGCTTTAGCGTTGGTCAAGTAACGTTTCTATCAACATACGCTCTAAGTCTCACTTATTCTCGTCCGAGCGATAGTCAATCTCGCTCGCAAACTCGTTCGCACCAGAAGGTCCAGGTGCGCGATACTCGACACAACTTAGCCAAAGTCTGTATACATAACCATCCAGCTCGAACTATACTTCGGTCTCGTGTACTCGTTCGCTATTGTCAGCGTAAGGTTATTCAAGCACGCATTGCGTTTGATAACTTTTAGCATTAGTCTTCTTTCAACTCAAGTCCGTCGTAGTTTGGCACAAAGGCCTTCACCTATCGATCCCGTTCAACCGAGTACTCATGCTAGCTTTTGAAAATATTAGACTTATTGTATGGACATCCCAACGCATAATGAGAGAGAGCGTATACTTCTTTTGTTTCCAACCAAGCTTTCAAAACTGAGAGAATCGAAATGAATTCCAAGGATGTAAAGCCGTGCTTTGATACCAATCTGTCACGTCCCGCTCCCGTAGGTGCAATCGTTCTCGCTATGGCGTGATGCCACACGAGACTAAGTTGTTCTCGTGCAAGGCCAAGTCCAGAAACGGCCGATTTGAGCTAGGCCACAGGGTCGCACAGAGTGTCCCCATTTGAAGCAGAAAGTAAAAGAACACAAGTTGAAGCGAATTCAATCTCTTTATTGATATTCAAGAAGTTTACAAGCGGCGCTAGGCCGAGTTTACAAGTCTCTCAAGCTCGCTATCTGAAACATAAAAGGGCGTGCCAAATGGCTTACAACGTGGAATGATTCATGGCGATGATTCGATACATTATGTCATGTATATGGTGCTTCAGCTCCTTGCAACGCTCCAAGGCTCCAGAGTTAGCTCCGCGCCTTAGCACGTTCGAGGGAAGCTCCACACCCGACGTCGTCTCCTACCCCCTGCATACAAACTGTAGGGTTATCAGTACATTATTATGCACTGGTGGGGAGGCTAGCTCGCCCACAATATTACCAAGCACGTTCTATTTACTTTTGTGCATCCTCTATCATTCATTGTCTTTCTAATCTTGCCCTAGGATCAGTTTCATGGCACATTTCATAACCTATCTTGTGTTACCGATTCCAAGTGTTTGCGTGGAAATACATGCACGACTTACCCATACTTACCGTCCGGTCTTCCTTGTCCAAAGTAAACCAAGTTCGTCAACAATTCATATATAACAACTTATCGTAATTCATGTAGACATTCAATGTCAAGGGCGTGTCCTTGCCTCAGGTCCTAGCGCGTCGTAGGCGTGTTTTCTAACTCATTTGCACGAAGTACTCTCGATCATTTGGTGCGTTATATTCAAGCCTGTTCAGAAGGTGCTTCATTCAGTTAACTTAGACTACTTTGTTTCAATGTAAGGACTTGCACGTGGATTGCCACCAGCAAGCCCACTTAATCTATATGCACCGGTCGCTGGCATCACAAGCCAATTTGGACATGTTTCCCTTTTGGTATTCTCACCTATCATAACGTAATGGCTGGTACACCTTGATAGTCTTTTGAAATACCCGGCCTTACGTCTACTTGGAATGTCCGAGCCAACACCCAAGCAGCCCGTAAACCATGATTCCGCCTAGGCCGGCCACGATATCGTCGATCGTTGCCCTTGGAATCCCTTATTACTCCTCTTCTCCCATATACAAGTGGGTTGTCTGCGACCATTTCGTATTGTCTTGTCATTTTAACTTAACGGCTTGTCCTTGAGCCGTAGGCTGTCTGTGAGCCATAATGCGTTATCGACCAGGTTGGCGGCGGCGTCCGTGCAGCGCGGGTAGCGAGCCCCGATGCACGTCCCCGTCATACCTGTTGCTAACTATTCCTTTCTTTCTTATCTTTTATTCATTCTTTCTTTTCTTTCTTTCACTTGTTCGTTCGTTCATTGATACATTCATGTATTCATTCATTCGTTGATTCATTCATTCATTTATTCGTTCATTCGTTCATTCATACATTATGCAACTCCCCGTACGGGAGTCGCCTTGGCGACCCATCGGTCCCGAAGTCTTCCAATGTTGCTATACTCTACTCGGAGCGACTATGTCGATAGTCTTCCCGTTTCATTGTTGTAAACCATTCATTGCTTCATTGTTGAACGCATAAGGAATTTGAAATGTAAGCATGTGACTTAGCACGAGCGTGGAGTGCGGTGCGAGAGTTCCTATATTTTCCGAGTTCTTTTCCATGTTCTAAACAAGCATACAAGAAGGGATTATTCCCTTAGCTAGGTGCATTGAGTCATTCATTAGTATGCACGGTGTTATCGCCTAGCGATTCTAGTGATACTGTCCGTATTATTAAGTGTCTAGGCAAAGCAAAGACGGGTTAATCAGAGCCACCCACCTTAGCGATGTTCGTATCGGCCGAGAGATACTCCGAGCGTGCCTTTGAAAGTCTAAGTCTGGATTCATCCTTGACGGGACAATGTAAGTCTTGTATCGATTCTTCATCGGGTCGACGCAACTCTTCAAGTCGACGGCTCATTTAAGTCGTTGCACTTGCCGTTTGAATCGGCGTTCCGCTAGGGCGAAGCGGGTCGTTACAACAGAGTCCTCCAGCTGCATATCTGCTATGACACTAGCAGGATATGCACAGCGAGCCTTCGGAAGCCAAATCTTGTGAGACTTGTTTGGCTTCGCTGATTTTGAGGGAGTAGAGCCGTCCCTCGAGAGCATCTCTTCGAACGCCTGCTGATCGAACTTTACGATCACCATCTTTTGAGTACTCCCCACTTTGTCGGTATCGGATTGCGTCACCACCTTCTCGTCAGAGGAAAAGGTAGTCCCCAGCAGAGTCGCCATTTTTGTGGACACACACAAAAAATAAGAAAAAAAATGCTATCTTTTCTTTTATTGGCACAAGGCACCACAAATCGAGTACGCCTGAGAGATCCTGTGCTGAGGATCCCCGAGTACAAAAAAAAGAATTCTAGGGAATGGGACGATGGAGATCGAGCGACAGTTGATCCTTTACTCCATTGACACTCCGATTACAAATGTGGGAGAAAACCTAAGAAAATTACTAACTCTCGGCTCACTGGCAAGAAGTACAGCAATTTGGCTCTTGAAAATGCTCTCCGTTCTGTCCTTTGAAGAGGGATGAAGCCCCCCTTTTATAGTCGTTCTTGAACTGGAATGATGTTATACGCCCACATGAGAAAATACGCTGGTTTCTATGTGGGCGCATAGTCCTGCTTTGGACGAATATGATGTAGGTGCATATAGGCTGTGAGATCGTGGGTTGGTCGTGGTGTTGACGTGGCCGCATGCTTCGGTGCACGAGTGCTCGTGGAGACTGACGTGGCCGTGTGCTTCGGTACACGTTTTGATCATGGTTTTGACTGGGTCAGGCTTGGGCGCATAGCCATGTCTCAGGCTATGTGCCCTCCTTTCGGGGGAGCTAGTCTTGGACGCATGAAGTTTCACTGACTGGGTGCATGGAGCTACATTGACTGGGCGCATGGAGCTTCACTGATTGGGCGCATGGAGCTTCACTGACTGGGCGCATGAAGCTTCACTGACTTGGGCGCATGGAGCTACACTGACTTGGGCGCATGGAGCTACACTTGCTGAAAAAATTTCATGCTTCTACAGGAGCCATGGGTCCAACAGCTGGATGCACAATGGGAGAAGCGCTTTGAACAATGAGACCCTCCTACTGAAGATGAGGTCATGCAAGTTGACCTCGACGACGAATCCTCCTCAAAGCCAATCTTCATCATTAAAAGCCTGACGGACGACGAGCGGGAGTCGCTATTACAACTCGTCAGAGAATATATCGACGTCTTCGCCTGGAGTTATGAAGACATGCCAGAGCTAAATCCCGAGATCGTACTTCATAAGCTTAATATTTATCCAGACGTAAAACCAGTCAAACAACAGCAACGGCGGTTCCGTCCAGACATCATGAATTCCATTAAAATGGGAATAACACCGTCATCAAGAAGGAACAGTAAACAAGCTTATAGCTAGCGGCTTCATTCGTGAGAAACAACACCCAGACTGGGTAGCTAATATGGTACCCGTCATCAAGAAGAATGGGAAGATTCAAATTTTTATTGACTTCCGCAATCTGAATGCGGCATGTCCTAAGGATGAATTATCTCTTCCGATCACAGACATAATGATCGATAATACATGTGGCTTCGAGCGCATGTCCTTTATGGATGGCTTTTCAGGATACAATCAAATCAAAATGTCTCCTGATGATGAGAAGCATTCGTCATTTCGAACACTGATCGGCGTGTATTGTTACACAATCATGTCCTTCGGCCTAAAGAACGCCGGTGCTACATATCAACGAGCTATGAGTGTCATATTCAGGGACCACTTGCGCAAGACGGTGGAGTGTTACGTTGACGACATCGCCGTCAAAAGCCGCTCCAAGGATGACTACTTACACGATTTGAGGACAGTGTTCGACCTCATACGAGCACAGAATCTGTACATGAATCCCAGGCCTTCAGGAAAGATTAGCCTACATCAGGAGGTTCATATCCAACCTCTCAGGATGATGTCAACCATTCACACAACTCATAAAGAAAGGCGTCTCTTTCGTATGGAATGTAGAATGCCAACGTGCTTTTGATGACATTAAGAAATACCTGTCGAATCTGCCAGTTCTGGTAGCCCCGGTCGCTGAAAAGCCCTTCCTGCTCTATGTGCGGGCAATGGAACACTCCTTCGGTGCTTTACTGGCACAGAATAATGATGCGGGGCATGAACAAGCCATCTATTACCTCAGCCGAATGATGGTGAAGACGGAGTATAGGTACGCCGTCATGGAGAAAGAATGCCTTGCTTTGGTGTTCGCCATTCAGAAAATACGACACTATATGACGGGACAGACCATCCATGTGGTCTCACGAGTCAACCCCCTCAGGGTTCTCATGACTAAGCCAGGCGCACTCAGTTCTCGTCTAGCCACCTGGGCAATATTGTTGTCCCCCTACGAGATGGTTTTCGTTCCGAAGAAGGCTGTCAAAGGTCAAGCCTTGGCCGACTTCTTAGCAGCCCATCAAGGCTCAGAAATAGCCAGAATCTATGAAGAAATCCCAGATGAAGTCGTTAACTCAAACATGACTTCACATGATGCCGTTTGACGAATGTTCTTCGACGGTGCTTCAAGAACGGGAGCCCAAGGTGATATCGTCGCTGGAGTCGGGATAGTATTAATTTTCTCTCTGGATTGGTTGTCAATCGGGCGTCTTTCTCACAGGGCCCTGTTCAAATAACGTGGCCGAATATAATGCTCTGGTCATCTTGCTCCGACTCGCAAAAGAAGTGGGGGTTGAATACCTAGAAGTGTATGGTGACTCACAGTTGATTATCAATCAAATCCGAAGCTCATACGAGGCCCGCAACGAGGACCTGATTCCTTATCATCAGACAGTGATTACCATCATTGCAACCTTGGAGGGGTTCTTTATAGAGCATGTTCCTAGGCTCCAAAATATTGAAGCAGACGCCCTAGGAGGCCTTGCCGCTTCTTTGGCAGTTCTAAATTGCGCACATCATCTAGTCGACGTGATAGACCATGAGCTGGTCTGTCCCAAAAATAACGTTCAACTAGGTACGAGTTACTGTACCCAGACAATTAATGATATACAAGATTGGAGACTCCCGTTCATCAACTTTGCAGTCTACGGAATTCTGTCGGAGAATGTGAAAGAAGCAACTTCAATTAGAAGGCGTTCTCTCAGATTCTTTTATGATACGAAAACAAAAATGCTATATCGACGATCCTACGACAGGCTACTGCTACGCTGCCTATCAAATACAGAAGCCAAAGAAGCCCTACGCGAGGCTCACGATGGCGTTTACGGGGCTCACCAACCTGGCCCGAAGTTGCAGGACCGTCTCCGTCGGATAAGCTATTACTGGCCTACAATGGTAGCAGACGCGGCCGATTATGCAAAGAATTGTAGGGCTTGTCAAATCCATACAGACTTCATACATCAGCATCTGAATTCTTGCACCCAACAGTGGCCTCTTGGCCATTTGAAGCATAGAGAATGGACATCATTGGACCAATCACCCCGCCGTCATCTAAGGGACACCGGTTTATACTTGCAATCACCGATTACTTCTCTAAGTGGGCGGAGGCTGTTCTGCTTGTAGAGGTAAAGACATCAAACGTGATTAGTTTCATAAAACATCACGTCATCTACCGTTTTGGGACTGCCCCGAAGGATTATTCATGACAATGGTCCGCAGTTCGCAAGCCATGCTTTCTATCGATTCTGCGACAAAAATTGGATTCAGAATGTGGCTTCAAAGGCATACAAACCCTCAGCTAACGGTCTGGCTGAAGCTTTTAACAAGACCATAATCAAGCTTCTCAAAAAGTTCATGTCTTCAAACAAGCACGACTGGAATGAAAAGCTGGACGAATGCTTATGGGTGTACTGCACTATAATTCGGACGACTACAGGAAATACGCCGTGCTCTCGGGTTTACGGAAGCGAGGTAGTTCTCCCATTGGAGACCCAGATCCCCTCGCTTCGCGTGGCCCATACTTACCGGTTGACGTCGGACGATAACTACCGCCAACGGCTACCAGAACTGGAAGCCTTAGACAAGAAGCGTTTACAAGCTCAACAAAGCATCGAGCTGTATCAAGCAGGCATCTCTCGAGCTTTCAACAAAAAGTCAAGCAGAGAACATTCCAAGTAGGCGATCTCATCTTGGCCGTCCGCAGATCGATGGTCATGACTCACAAAACCGTCGGCAAGTTCCAGCCCAAATGGGAGGGCCCATTTGTCATCGAGACCGTATTCTCCAACGGCGCATAACGGCTCGCAAAACAAAATGGAGACTTGCTTATGATGCCCATAAATGGCAAGTTTCTAAAAAAATATTATGCTTAAAGACATGTTCCTAGACTGTCAAGTTATGTACACCAAGTACCTCTAAACTTATACTCTACTAGCTCCGAGTGGATTCACATCGCATCTCCCTGGGTGACAAGTCATATATACTAATACCTCTGAACTTCCACTCTAATGCTTCATTCCGTTGGAGTCTGCCAGGTTTGTTTTTGTCGCCTCTGAGCAAACTTTCTGGTTTTGATTGTCGAATATCACGTCCATACTACCTCTGATATAGATAATCTCCTAACTTAACACCTGTACCCAATCTGGGATAAAGCCATGGTGTTAACGCCACAAAACCTATCACGTCCATATTACCTCTGTTAGGTTTTGTTTCAAAATCTATTACTCGTACCACCAGTGCGCAAAAGGGTAATAGGTCCACTGAAAATAGTTCAAATCTATTTGTCGAAGCATGAAAAAGATGAGAAAAATGGTCCATGCGGCCAAAGAGCCTCATGCGGCTCGGAGGGCCCATGCGGCTCAAGAGTCCCATGCGGCTCAAACACATAGGCAGTTCGAGTAAACTCCCTGCGGCTCAGAGAGAGAGGCCACGTGGCATTCAAAACAGCTGTGCCCAACGTCTGGACGCATTTAATGCTCTGACGGCTGACAGCTGACAGATGACAGACCTAACATAAAGTTGTCATAATGACTGACACGAAAAGCAGAATTTTCCTAGGAAATAAGGAAAATCTTCACCAATACGGCGCTGTCTACCAAGCTTCGAGGCAGGTCCATGCGGCCAGACTAGATGAGTTCATGCGGCCAGTGCAGAGAAATCTATGCGGTTCAAACCATGAAGGTCCCCCATGCGGCTCAGCCATGAAGAAACCCATGCGGCTCAGCCATGAAGACTCTCATGCGGCTCGGCCATGAAGACCCCCATGCGGCTCGGTCATGAACATATTCATGCGGCTCGGTCATGACAACCTTCATGCGGTTCGAGTATAGAGACTATTCATACGGCTCGGTCATGACGACCTTCATGCGGCCCAAATATGAACACTCCTCATGCGGCTCAATAATGATGACAGGACACGTGTCCTAAAGATAATCAAATTTTGGGTCAGATCCCAATAACTTGGGACACGTGGCAAGAGAATGAATTAAATTGATTTATTTGGATTTGCGGACATCAGCAAATCATCATGATGGAGATTTATTGCAATCAACATTTATTATTGATGGGATTTGGCATAATCCACATTAATGGTCGAGATCCTTCACACTCAAGACTAATGGCCCAGATTGATCAATCACCAGGCCGCCGCCACTTTGAATGGGTAATCATCCAAACCCTAATGATGCCCCCCACTATTATAAATAGCAGGGTGCCATTCCCTTGCAAAATAGACGCACATACAGAGAGACGCTCCCCCAATAATCAGAGAGAAAAATACACAGAGATCAATCCAGAGAGAGAGAAGCCAGAAGAGCAATACGAGGAGAGCAAGAAGAGCATTTCTTCGTCAACGCCAAGCATCTCGTTACAGGAGCCAAGGCTACGTCCGATCGTCCAAGGAGTAAGGCAGAGCTGCCGTCGCATTCCTGAGCCTCTACCGTCACCCCCCAGAATCAAAAATAAACAATTGTACTTAGATTGCTGTACCTAGGTTTTTGTCCCTAGGCTCTCTTTGTACAAGCGAGTTTGTAACGTGAAGTAAAAGTCCAGTCCTCCCATAAAACTATTTTGCTCTTTTATATTTCATGGCAAACACGATGGCGACTCTGCTGGGGACAAACTTCTCCATGGCCGAGGAGTTGGTGATGCAGTCGGATGCAGCCAAGCTTGGCTCCACGCAACAGAAGATGGTCGCCCGGTTCGACCAACAGGCGTTCGAAGAAATGCTTTCCGACAAGAGCGCTGGCCCGGTCCAGAAGCGAGCCCGCACAAAGAAGGCCCGCAAGGAGTAGAGACCCCGATCATTCATTCCTACTGAAGCTCTTGCAGAGATACCCTCTGTCGCTCAAGACGGCGGAGAAGACTCTCCTGCGGCCCCACTTCAGACCATAGACAACTCTGTTGTTCCCAAGTCCGACAGAAGAAAATACTATGATGCTGGACTTGCAGGGGCAAAGAGGAACTCTATGCGATCCGAGCCGCATAAGGGTGCTAGCCGCATGGAGAAAGCTCATGCGGCTACATCCGCCAGCCGCATGAAGAAGACTCATGTGGCCACATCTGTCAGCCGCATAGCTTATGCGGCTACAGTTGCCAACCGCATGGATGAAACTTATGCGGTTACTAAAGTCAATCGCTTGCAGAAAACCTATGCGGCCACAATTGCCAACCGCATGCGGCCAGCCTGCACGGTCGTAACTCCTAGTCACACAAGAATAACTCACCCGACAGCTAAAGACAGCCGCATGCAGACAGCCTGCACGGTTTCCAATCCTAGCCGCATAGCATCCGTTCCACACTTCTCTCGATCAGTCTTCGACCGTCTCTCATGCGGTCCTGACCCTGATGGTTCTCTGGATGATAAGCCAGACTCTGTGATATCCAACTTGGACTCTTTCTACTACGCACCCGTAAGTACTAAAAGGAAGAAGTCTAGGGTAGCGCGGGCTTACCAAGCTCAGTCAGCTGCCCCAACCTCTGACTATCGGAGCGTCCCGCTGATTATCACGCGGGCCTCTAATGGAAAGTTGTATAAAGCTACTCGTACCATGGCTCCTGCGGCCAATGGGCAGGATAGTCATCAAGCATCTCCCAATAACGAGCGAAGGCAAGTATACGAGCTACCTTCGAATCAGGGAGCAGGCGGGAGGCCTACACACTCGCGTGCCCGGAATTCCCGAGCCAGCAAAGCAAGTGACTTGCGTGAGGCCATCCTCCACAAACGCAAGGATAGAGAAGATGCATCGGGGTGCAAAAAGTCCTCCCACGGACGTCACTGTACCCAAGTCATCGTCAACTGCTGCTGCAATAGCACGACGATGTAAGAAGAC
Source organism: Iris pallida (assembly GCA_029216955.1). NCBI lineage: Eukaryota > Viridiplantae > Streptophyta > Magnoliopsida > Asparagales > Iridaceae > Iris > Iris pallida. Next base: position 43,424 of record JANAVB010012525.1, read on the forward strand.
CGGCAGTCTGTCTTTCAAAGACTGCAACAGCCATCTTCAGAAGACGAGGCACTACCCGTCGTCTCCTGCAACTCTGCTCGGAAAGTCCCCGCTGATGGAAGGGGGAAGAAGACGAATGTTCCCAGCCCGAAGATCTCAACTACTATGACTAAAAGACTGTCGTCTAAGCGGGTGCCCGCCACCGGAGTTTTCCAAGGTACTCGCTCTAAAACAAAATCTGCTACAGTGGGAGATTCGTCGTCCATAACGCAGGGGGTTGCTGGAGCTGGGGGTAGCACCCCTCCGAGCCTCCACAGCAATCCGATGTTCCAAGAAGACAAGCCAGGGGAGACAACTCTCCCATCAGATACAGCAAACCTCGACGTCCCCGACGACATCCACAACTTCCAAGACGAGGCGAACTCGAAGATCGGGGGTACTGTTCCTTCCGAGTCTGAATCAGAAGGGAACATGCCCACATACCCTGACGACTTCTCACTACAGGAGTACGATTCAGAGAGCGTTTCCTCTACCGCTTCGTCTATCTCTCCTTATGTGAAAACGGTATTCATGACAGACAGCAACCAAGGTGGTTCCAGTGATCGCCAGCGCATCGACAGTCTCGAAGCTATATTGCTTGCTTTGGTCAAGTCTGTAGACGAGATTAAAGCGGCCCTTCCGACTCTGCAAGGAGGGACACCTGGCCAAAGAAGCACGGGTCCCGCGGTCAATGCGGACTCGAATTCGGCGGCACCAAACCCGGGCAACAATCCTTCGGAAACAACGGCCCCCACTGCCGTGGACGAAGCACGCAAAGCGAGAAGAGAGGTCCAGGAGCTCCGAGCCATGTTCCACGCTCGAGAAAACTCTCAAGACCTCAGAGTACGGCAACCGTACCCTGCTGCATTGAGGGATGTTCCATTCCCACCAAGATATAAGCCGTTCAATATCAATCCTTATGATGGCAAGACCTCGGCAAGTCGGTATATCACTTACTTCGAGGTCACCACCGACCATCTGCCCTATGACGATGCCATTCTCACACGATTATTCATCGAGACATTGGAAGGAGTCGCCTTCGATTGGTATCGCAACCTGCCAGACAACTGCATCCACTCCTTCGTCGGCTTCAAGCGCATGTTCTTGGAGAGATTCTACGAAGTAGGACAGGACATCACCATGTCCACCCTCATGGACGTCGTCTAAGGGGGAAAGAGCTGACAAGGAACTATATTGAGCGGTTCCGCTAGACCGCCATGAAGCTGCCCTCTGGAAATCTGGATTCCTCCTTGATTGAAATTTGCCAAAAGAGACTCCTCCCAACAATCAGTCTCTGGATGGGCGAAAGTCAATTCAAGGACTGGAAGACGTTCATCATCAGCGCCACAAGCGTCGAAGAACGATTGAAGAAGGCTCGCCAACTGGGATTGCACATCTCGGACGGAGAGAACAAGGGCAAGCGTCCCAACAACGATAATGGGGGTAGCCCCTCCAACAATCGGGACAGTAGAGGAAAGCAGGCTATGGTGACCGACACGGCACAGAAACCTGAGCCAAAGCCGGCAGACAAACAATGGCCGCAAATCACTTACTCGTTCGAAGACGGTCACGTCAAGCCCATCTTGGACATGCTCATACAAGGGGATAGAATTCAGCTTCCTCTACCAAGACGGGAACCGTGGCCGACAGAGATGGAGAACCCAAAGTACTGCCATTATCATCGCTACGTCCATCATGCTACACACGACTGCTACCAGCTGAAACGGTACATCCAAAACCTCATCGATTCCAACGCTTTGGCCATCGATTTTGAAGAGGTGATGGTGGCAGCCAATATGGTGTCGTTACAATTAGGCAGCTTCCCTCCGACGGAAACTCAAGACGGGATGGTCCCCATCCCTCTGGCGACAATGGAGATTACTAATCTTCCACCTCCCCGAGATCAGGCTACTGGTTTGGTACCCCTCACCACATCACGAGGGAAGGTCATGTGGATCCATCCAGACTTGGTATCGAAAGTGACTCGGCCCATATCGTCTTCTATCTGCAAGAAAAAGAATAGAAAAATCAGATTCTGCCGCACAATCTCGGCAGACATCGAAGAAGCTAAGCCGTCGTCATGCGGTCTGGGCCGCAATCCCAACCTGTGGTTGACAATCCAGCGGAAGATCATCAACCCACTACAACTGATGCTCCGGGGCCGGCTCAGCCTTCGACGACCGACAATCCTAGGCCGAGGGAGACTCGCTTCGACAAATCCCTCCGAAAAGAGGCAGCCTAAGGGCTGGAGAGGCCCTACAACTTTGACATCTTGGCACAATTGGCCAACACACCGGCCAAGTTGTCATTATACGAGCTCCTAAGACTCTCCAAGGATGTTCGTGCGGCTTTGAGCGATGCACTCCAAAATGCCGACGCATACCTGGCTCAAGTTAACCTCACGGGAGAAAACCCACCTGCAGATCTCCAAGACAGCGCCTGCACAGGAGCAATGCCCAACATCGTATTCACTCCGCAGGACATGCTCATCAAAACTAATCTGCACGATCGTCCACTATACTACACTGGATACATCGGCAACGTAAAGGTGGATCGGATGCACATTGATCCTGGCTCTTCCATAAGCATTAACCCGAAGGGTCTGCTACATCATCTCCGCATCCCAATGCATCGTCTGACGCCTACAAGCACCGCCATCAGCGGTTTCAATTCGGGCAGGAGCTACCCTATTGGGAAGATTCGTCTGAAGTGTCAAATTGGCGACCTCCAATCCGAAGTCACCTGCTACGTCATAGATGCAGACACTTCTTACAACATCCTCTTGGGGTGCCCGTGGATACACGATTATATGATCGTGCCTTCCACGCTGCACCAGTGCTTCAAATATGTCGACAAACACGGCTTCGTGAGGACAGAATTTGCTGATATCGATCCCTTCAAAGGGGTCGAATCTTACTACTCAGACTCTTGCCTGTACGAAAAGTCGAAGAAGCATCTTGGTGAAGGAGATATACAAGCTAGTACCGAGACAGCCACAGGATCAGAAGAGCCTCTGACGATCCACCTCCAAGCTCGTAAACCGGGCAGGTCCGCATCCCTTACCGCCACTCTACGTAAGGACGCAATCAGCCTCTCGGCACAAGAAGAGCAGATGATAATCCGGCTGCCAAGGTCTGGCCAAGTGCCACGATCCACAACGAGGCCACTAACAATCAGACTGCCGAGAGTCGGTCAGCCCCAAACGGAGAAGCTCAATCCCTCCGACAAGCCACTGACGATACGCCTTCCCAAGAAGGGTCGTCACCCCGATGTAAGGTCTGACACTTCCAGCGAACCAGCCACTCCCCGTCCCATAGCGAGTACCAAACTGGGGGTCGCTAGTCTGCCAACAACTCCACGCTCGGCACCATCAGCTGAACCGCTGACGATCAAGCTCCCCAGGTCGTCCTCTCAGTCTTTATTCACACAGGGGGTAGTCGAAGAGGAACCGGAGCTGGCCAAGTACGTGGCTGCCCACACTGATGTTCCCTCCGCAGATGATGTAATCCCTCTAGAAAAGATACCTTACTTCATCAATAAAGGGTTATCTTTGAACTACCTCGAGCTTAACAAGCTTTGTACAATGTACGCTATGGAACACTGTATAGGCACTCATCTACACACAGAAGTGACAAATGTCTACACCACAATCCAGCTTACTCCAGCAGAAGACGCTTACCGAATAGTCGAGGGAGAGGACCATCCAATCATCTTCGGCCGGAAGGACGATCCGCATCCCTTTACCATAGAAGAAGTCGACCTTGGATCGGATGCCGGGAGACTACCACTGTATCTTTATAGCCCCCAATCTAAATACCTCATGCAGAAACAGGGTATGATCTGGAAACAACACCGGGTTTGAACTATGGTACTGGACGACGATTACCTTTGAAGCCTCCGGTCCCGGCTGGCAAACCACGGGACTACTATAGCAAGACTCGATGTGGATTAGGGTATGTGACACCCACGACGACCCCTGAAAGTTCAGATGAAGAATGCGACTGGCATTCACATTCGACCGGGTCACCAACTTCCAACTCAGATACCAGCATCGGAGACGTATTCAGACAAGTTCTGTCAGTCAACATGGCATTCGCCGACGCTTATGAAGAAGATGAAGACATTTCAAAAATTCTCGAGCTAGAGCCGTGGGCCCAACAGCTAGATGAATAATAGGAAAAGTGTTTCGAGCAAAGAGAACCACCCACTGAGGTTGAGGTCATACAAGTTAATCTCGGTGATGAAGCCTCCCTGAAACCAATCTTCATCAGCCAGAGTCTGTCAGATGAAGAGCGAGAGTCGCTGCTCCAACTCGTCAAAGAGTATATTCGCCTGGAGCTATGAAGATATGCCAGGATTGGACCCCGAGATCGTACTCTATAAACTCAATATTCGTCCGGATGCAAAACCTGTCAAGCAACAGCAACGACGGTTCCGCCCCGATGTCATGAATGCTATTGAAGCCGAGGTCAACAAACTGATAGCCAGTGGCTTCATTCGCGAAGAGCAGCATCCAGACTGGGTAGCCAATATCGTACCAGTTCTCAAGAAGAACGAGAAGATCCGAATATGCATTGACTTCCAGAATCTGAATGAGGCCTGCCCTAAAGATGAATTCCCTCTCCCTATCACAGATATCATGATCGACAACACCTACGGCTTCGAACGTATGTCCTTCATGGATGGCTTCTCAGGATACAACCAGATCAAGATGTTCCCTGACGACGAGAAACATACATCATTCCGAACACCAATTGGTACATATTGCTACATCGTTATGCCTTTCGGTTTAAGGAATGCTGGCGCCACTTACCAGAGAGCTATGAGCGTCATCTTTAGAGACCACTTACGCAAGACAGTGGAGTGCTACGTCGACAACATCGCAGTCAAAAGCCGTTCGAAGGAAGATCATCTGCAAGATCTCAGGACAGTGTTCGACCTAATGCGAGCACACAACTTAAAGATGAACCCTACGAAATCATTCTTGCGTGTCTCCAGCGGGAAATTCCTAGGTTTCGTCATCACTTCTCAGGGCATTCACATCGACCCCGAGAAAACAAAGGCAATCATGGAGATGGGTCCCCCGAGAAATCTCCGCGAACTCCGAGGCCTCCAAGGCAGGCTAGCTTACATCAGGAGATTCATCTCTAATCTCTCCGGACGATGTCAACTATTCACCCATCTCATGAAGAAGGGAGTCTCTTTCGTATGGGATGAGGAATGCCAGCGCGCTTTCGACAGCATCAAAGAATATTTGTCGAACCCTCCAGTCCTGGTAGCTCCTGTTGCTGGGAAGCCATTCCTGCTCTATGTGCGAGCTATAGAACATTCTCTTGGTGCCCTATTGGCACAGAACAATGATGTGGGCCACGAACAAGCTATATACTACCTCAGTCGGAAGATGATTGGGCCAGAATATCGGTACACGGCCGTAGAGAAGGAATGCCTTGCTCTCGTGTTCGCAATCCAGAAGATGCGACACTACGTCACGGGATAAACCATCCACGTGATATCGAGGATCAACCCCCTCAGGGTCCTCATGACCAAACCTGGGGCACTCAGCTCTCGCCTTGCTACCTGGGCGATATTACTATCACCATACCACATGATCTTCGTCCCACAAAAGGCTGTTAAAGGCCAAGCTCTGGCAGACTTTCTAGCAGCCCATACAGGTTCAGAGACGACTAGGGTATATGAAGAAATACAGGACGAAGTCACCAGTTCAAATACAGCCTCCCATGATGCCATCTGGCGAATGTTCTTCGACGGTGCTTCAAGAACTGGACCCAAAGGCAACATCGTCGCTGGAGTTGGAGTGGTGCTGATTTCTCCCTCCGGCTTGGTGATCAATCGGGCCTACTCACTCACAGAGCCCTGTTCAAATAATGTGGCCGAATACAATGCCTTGGTCATTGGCCTCCGGCTTGCGAAGGAGCTGGGGGTAGAGTATCTTGAAGCATACGGCAACTCACAGTTAATAGTCAATCAGATTCGGGGGGCGTACGAGGTCCGCCACGAAGACATGATCCCGTATCATCGAATAGCAATTGACATCATCTCGTCTCTGGAAGGATTCTTCATAGAACATGTTCCCAGGCTACAGAATATTGAGGCTGATGCACCAGCTGGTTTGGCCGCTTCCCTAGCTGTGCCAAATTACGCCCATCATCAGGTCGACATAATAGGCCGTAAACTGATCTGTCCTAAGGATAACATTCGATGCATTGAAAGCTACTCCGCTTTTTCAGTCGACGAAGCACCAGACTGGAGACAGCCGTTCATCGACTTCGTAGTATACGACATCCTGCCAGAGAATCCGAAGGAAGCTACTTCTAATAGAAGACGTTCTCTCAGATTTTTCTATGATACGGAGACGAAAATGCTGTATCGCCGATCCTATGATGGGTTGCTGCTTCGGTGTCTATCAAATACGGAAGCCAATGAGGCCGTACGCGAGGCCCGTGATGGTATCTACGGAGCCCATCAACCTGGCCCGAAACTGCAAGACCGGCTTCGCCGAATGGGCTATTACTGGCCCACGATGGTTGCAGACGCAATAGATTATGCACGAAAGTGCAAAGCCTGCCAAATCTACGCCGACTTCATCTACCAGCCATCTGAATTCCTACATCCGACTGTGGCCTCCTGGCCATTCGAAGCATGGGGTATGGACACCGATTACCCCACCTTCGTCCAGAGGACACCGATTCATACTCGCAACCACAGATTACTTCTTCAAATAGGCAGAAGCCATCCCATTGGCAGAGGTGAAAACTTCAAACGTGATCAGCTTCCTTAAGCATCATGTCATCTACCGCTTTGGACTGCCCCGAAGGATCATTCACGACAATGGGCCACAGTTCGCAAGCCATGCATTTTATCGATTCTGCGACAAACACCGAATTCAGAACATTGCTTCGACACCCTACAACCCAGCAGCCAACGGGTTAGCAGAAGCATTCAACAAAACCATAATCAAGCTACTCAAGAAATTCATGTCCTCTAACAAGGGCGACTGGAACGAGAAGCTCGGCGAATGCTTATGGGCGTATCGCACCACAGTTCGAACAGCCACCGGGAATACACCATTTTCCCTGGTGTACGGGAGTGAGGCAGTTCTCCCATTAGAGACTCAAATCCCCTCACTCCGCGTCGTCCTCATACATCAGCTGACGACAGACGAAAACCACCATCGCCGACTACAGGAATTGGAGGCCCTAGACGAAAAACGCCTGTTAGCTCAACAGCGAATCGAACTATATCAGGCCAAAATCTCCGAAGCCTTCAACAAGAAGGTCAAGGTCAGAACATTCCAAGTAGGCGATCTCGTTCTGGCGGTTCGGAGGCCGATGGTTATGGCGCATAAAACTGCCGGTAAATTCCAACCAAAATGGGAAGGCCCGTTCATCATCGAAGTTGTATTCTCCAACGGCGCCTACCGCCTCGCAAAGCAAAATGGAGACTTGCTCATGCTGCCCATCAACGGTAAGTTCCTGAAGTAGTATTATGTCTGAAACAAAATCCTCGAGACATCTCAGAGTGTCGAGTTATGTACCTCCCCGTACCACTGAACTTACATTCTGGTTCCATGCATAGAGTCATGTACCCGCTGGTACCTCTGAACTCATTCCCACATTCTATAATCATTCGAGTCATGTGCCCGCTGGTACCTCTAAACTCATTCTCACATTTTCCAGATCAACGAGTCACGTACCCGTTCGTACCGCTGAACTCATACTCACCATTCTCTAGATTCCTTAGTTATGTACCCTCTCGTGCCGCTGAACTCACATCCACAACATCCAAGATTATCGAGTCATGTGCCCATTGATGCCACTGAACTCACATTTTCACAATATCGAGTCATGTACCCGCTGGTGCCCCTGAACTCACATCCCGGTCACTCTTTCAGATAGTAAGACATGTATGATCATACCTCTGAACTTTCTTCCTATAAGAGATCCTCCCTCATGATCCACTACCTACACTCCCAGTGCACAAAAAAGGGTAACGGGTCCAAAAACTTTAAAACGACCATGTCGATACTACCTCTGAGTCGTTTCACTTCCGCCAAAAATAAATTACCCCTACATAAAACTTCCATGTCCTCATTACCTCTGAGTCATTTTATGTACCCCCTCTTCATTGAGCCCACTCCTGCCATGTCCTCATTACCTCTGCGTGGGAAGGCTCCGTAGAAGAAACCTTCATACTTGCCATGTCCTCATTACCTCTGAGTAAGTAGGTCGGTTCCCTTTCAACCTATTATCTGTACCTGCAACCGGAGTACGACAAGGATAATAGGTCCACAAATGTCCTCTGTTGACCAGAAATGTCCTCTGTTGACCACAAATGTCCTCTGTTGATGAGCCTGCCAGTTGTCCTCCACCTTTTTCAACGTACCCTCCAGAGCAGGAGAGGCTTGTGTGACCTTATCGGTCTCCTCGCAAATCAGCTCTCTCTCTTGACGGATAGCTCGGAGCTCAGTTTCCAGGGATGCCAGCTTAGCTTGGAGCTGGAGGATTTGCTCGTTAGTTTCAACTATCGTACGAATCGTGGCCTCCTCACGAACTAGGCAAGCCTCTCCCTTCCGGCTCAGCTTGTCATACTTTAGAGACAACCTCTGGAGGTCTTTCTCCAATGTGGGCTTGGTCATCTCCAGTACATCCTTCACCTTTTCTACGGCCGTTACGAAGAAGGCATGCTCATGTTCCATTGCAGCGGGCACATCGACTTGCCGTAGTTTTTGCAATTGAATTAGGCGCCGATCAGCCTCTGCCAGTTTGTGCTCCAGAAGATCAGTCGTCCCTTCTCCACCTGGGAGCGTCTTCAACAGTTCAATCTGGCCGTGGGCACAATGACGAGCCATGGGAAATGACGTTCCTCTCCTCAAAGCAGCTTCAATCCCCCATTACAGATGGCGATAGAAGCTCTCGACAATGTCATTTGACGACTCGTCTAGGTTCTCCAAAGAGGACGGCGTCGAAGGAATAGCAGCCAAGGGAGCTGAAGGTGTCTGGAAAGGAGGCACAGTGGAGCTTGACGACCCTGTCAGAAGGGAAACAAACTCTGAACGATGAGATTCCCGCACAGCGACAATCTCCCCCTCTGCAGCCCGAAGGAGCTGAAGACTGGACGGAGCAGAGAGTTCAATTTCTGGGGAAGGGGCAGCTTCAATCGACCCCGCATCCACCGTTGCTAGCGTAGGAACCACCACCTCTACCGCCAGCATTTTTGTCATGGGCAGCTCCGAACTCGACCCGACGGGGGGCTCTCAATTAGAAGGAGAGAAGGTACACTTCTTGTTCTTTGTACTAGGTCTGCCCCGATGTCCCCCTTTATCCCCTCTTTTGCGGCCATGTCCGCCATCGACAATGAAGGAGCAGGGCCTACAGGTCCAGAACAACCGACAATCAGCTTGACTCGAAGGATATGGAGATAGAGCGAATGAACATCCTTATTGGTAAGAATATGACATAGCTTACCAGGGGAGGGCGATAGAGACCGAGACTCATTCAGGACAGTCATATCTACTCCCACTGTACCCATATCTCCTTAACGGCGGTACCCGAGCCGCCTACATCTACCACTCCAGCCCCGGTTGCCCCGAAAGGAGATGTAGCTGGGTTTGTACCAGCCAGCAGAGACCCCGCAGTCCCAAGATCCGGTTCTGTAAGGCTCGAACATTCTCTGACCAGGGTGTCCATAGCTGGAGGAATCTCGGAAGCAGCATCGGGCTCCGAAGGGTTTATTCCTCCCAAAGCCTGCAAAAAAAATAATCAGATAATGTCCCAAAAGTAACATTATGGTCTGTCGGGATGAAATTTACTTTCGAGATGGTTACGGCGTCGCTGCTTCCTTCCGCGGCGTCAGGCCCACGGATCCTAATTGCGACCCGCTTCTAAGAACGAGGCCTGTCGGCGACGGAGGGTCCACACTTACATCGCTTATACGAAGGCTTGGCACAGGAGAAGGCAAGCGCGTCGCCAAAGTACTCGCAGGGAGTTATGGATCATCAAATTCATTCTTCTCTTCCGTATCAATAGAATCAGAGTCTGAGACTTTGATAGCCTTCGCCTTTCCTGTCCTGGTCCTCTTTTTTCTCTCCTTGCGTTGTTCCTCCAATTTGGTACCGATAATGAAACTGGTGCTTACATCGAAGTCGCAGAGAGGCCTATTCATGGAGACATGATGGAGGGCCGCCAGGTACGAGATGTGCCCCGAGCCCCCAATGTCGGGCAGACAGAAGCTGGTTTGGGTACGGACTGTACTGTAGTAATGGAGGCTCGGATGCCATCCAAGACGCCGCCCTCATAACCCAGGCAGGGACTGGGGTTGTCCAAAAATAACTGGTTGTACCTAAATTACCGAAAGTATCGGCTGGATAGGTAAGGTTCCAAGAAGACGACGTTGCCGTACACCAGATGTGCAGGGCGGATATTATGCAACCAGATGAACATCTTCTCGGATAGGATCTGGGGCGCAACATCGCTATCAAAATAAAGGTGCCTCATTTTCTCGTCGGTGAAAGGCGGGACCAACACAAAAAAGGACTAGTTGTCCACTCGTGCGAGCGCAGCTCGGCAGTCGGGTATGGTTGAACAGGTCCAGGGCATGTCATGGTACTGGTAGATGATGGCATCGTTGGCCGTCGTGTTACCCTCGGGGCCAGGTCGCAACAGAGAGGGGCAGTGCATTAGCAGCCACCCCATCAGATAATGGTAGGGCAGCTCAATTCGGTTGAAATCTTTCATAGTGTCACAAGCTATGGTTTTGGCCGTAAAGATACGAAGGCCTCGATAAATGCTGCACATCATAGCTGGGAGTATAGCTAGCCTGCCTCCAAAGACTAACTTGACAACAGGGAGGATCTGGTTACGGCTGATTCACTCAATAGAACCGAAACCCCCCGAGACCATACAGATCCTCAGCCATATCATCAGAAACCCAGCCAGGATGGCCTTATCGAACAAGAGTTGGGTATCTAGATAGAAATAACTGAAGGTGTCGGTCTGGCTTCCGAATCTGTCACCGGAAGCCTTTGTCCTCTTGGCACTTTGCACCTGAGCGACCACCCCTTCTTGAGTCTGAGGGCTCCGAGGGGCAACCCGGCCCGAGGCCCCAAGGTTGAATAGATAACTGATCCAAGCCTTGGTGTGGGGAAGGTTCCCTTCAGAGCTTTCTTCCTTCTTCTTCGACATTTGCTGACAAGTGCTATGATGACATAGCACTTCCGGGTAAACGGCAAGGAACCCGGGGAACCGCTACTATAACTCCTCAAACTCCTCATTTGTGGGAGTATACTCCTCGTAAACTTTGTCTCCCCAGGGCAACTTGGAGACGTTATGCATCTCATGGAGACGGAGCCCCATCTCTCCAGCAGGTGTAAAATAGGTCCCCGTAGGACGGTTGTGCATCTCAAGAGTGCTATAAACAGCCTTGGGTTCACAGAAAGACCGTAGCAGGTGCCCCTTATGGCATAGTAGAGGCCGAGCTGCTGCAAAGTATCCTGATACACCGTCAGAATCCAGGATGTCAAGTTGACCCACGGAGGGGAACGATGCATCCAATTTAGCAGCGATAGTCTGTGCGTGGGGTATGACGCTTTGCGAGAAATCTGGTTCAAGAAGGTGTCAGCTTCAGAGAACCGGATATTGGACCTCAGCTCATTTATGAAACTGCTTCCGACAACAGAATAACTGATTGACTCCTTGGTCGCGACCACCGACCGCGCTCGTCTATTATAATGGATATTGCCTATAAAGACTCCCTGCCGGTCCTGAGTTATGGGATCCGTCATTCGTCTCTCAATAGGAACCATATTAAAACCTAATAAGGGGAAATAGCATTTCGTCTGAGGAAGGTGAACCGCTAATCCGTTGGAAGAAAAATTCTAGCTCTCAGATATTTCCAGCATGCTTTGGTTCGAGACAGTTAAAGTGTCTCCGAATAAGAACGCAGGCTGCAGAAGAGTGTCCCCCAGTCTCCCGGAATTCATCATGCTGAGTAGGTAGAAGAATAATTGGCCCCTGATCTCCTTTAACCTGGCCTTAAGTTGATCTCGGGTAATCTGGATCGACACGCGTTCGACTATATGGTCAAAGTCCACACCCAAAGCAGACTGAGCGTACCCTATTAAGTGCTCCCCCGATGGAGCTTTAGGCAAGTTCACTGCAAAGGTCAAAGAAGGAATATAGTTAGAGGAAAACAAAGTGAATGGGTTCCTTCTCCAGCTATGTGGCCTAGTCAAACAGAACCTATGCGGCCTAGTTGTGAGGAGCACATGCAGCTCAAATCAAATAAGGCATATGCGGCTCAGTCAGGCAGAGTTTATGCAATCCAGTTGTGAGGTGTGCGCATGCGGCTTAAAAACATGAGATGCATATACGACCTAGTCAGGTGGAGCTTATGCGGTTCAATTATGTGACGCTCATGCGGCTCAGTCATGAGGCACTTATGCAGTTCAGTTATGTAATGCTCAAACGGCTCAGTCATGAGGCATGTATGCGGTTCAGTTATGTAATGCTTATGCGGCTCGGCGATGCTTATGCGGCTCAATCCATGTGGCCCCATCACATAGAATGCATGCGGTCTAATGAGATAGGACACACGCTGATTATGCCAAAACACAGAGGTGATACAGGACAGGCCTGCACATAAAGCATGCGACGTAGCCGTTTAAGTTCAAGTCATCGTTCTCCTACCAACCTTACCCTTAATAGGGGGCTGCACGTCCGGATGAACGGAAGGAGAGTCTGCAGCTCTCGACGGAGAGGCGAGTCCCTTCCCTTTGGCCGTAGCACCGATCGATTTAGAAGCTTTTGGAGCCATGGCTGACTGGAGCAGAAAGGACAACGAAGATGATGAAGCCGAAGGAGAAGAAGATGAAAGAAAAAAGAGGAGCTCTCTCTTCGCCGTATGGCCCATATTTAAAGGTCTTCAAAAGAGCGTAAACCGATAGATGCCACTTCGATTCTCGTGTCCACTAAAAGATAATAATGACCCTTGGGATTCTATCCTCTGTAACCAAAAAGGCAGTCCCAAATCCAAAACCGAATCAGAGCAATAAATACAGCAGTGACAGCTGGACAGCCTGGATGGGATCTCCCTACGGCTCAAAATTTCCATGCGACTCGAAATTTCCCTATGGCTTGAAGCCTCCGTACGGCTTGACATATCTCCATGCTTCCTATTCAAAGTATTCCAAATTTGCAATTTGAAAACTTTGAAGGGGGTTTTGTAGAAGCATGAAAAAGATGGGGTTCATGCGAATCACTTTACAAAGCTGACCGCATGGGTGCTCTGAGCCAAGTTAATTTGGTCCGCAGAAGGAAGAGCCGCATGACAAACTCTGCGATCCAAAAAGCCCCAAACTCTATGCGGCCCATCATTGTTGTCTCAAACAGACTGATTATATTAAAATGCGACCAAACTGATTCGGGCCGCAGAAGGAAGAGCTACTTATGCGGCCAAGCTGATCAGCCGCAGAAGCCCCTCTAACAAAACTGACAACTCTGACACATCCTGACAAAAATATAAAGATAAGACGTGACCTTTCTAAAAAGACAAAAGTGTCATGTCACCAGACATAGGCCCCACGTGACTGAGCATAGGGCCCACGTGTCTGAGAGTTCATGCGATCTGAGGTATGGTCCATATGGGTGCTATGCGGCCAGGGAGACTGCGACCTGAAACGCATGAGCCTTATGCGGCCCAGAATGACAAAATATGACTGAGCTTCATGTGGACTTGTGGCACTGCTGGTGGGACACGTGGCTAAGAGAGACTGCGACCTGAGCAGCATGAGTCTTATGCGGCCCAACATGGCTGAGCACTAAAGGACAAAGAAGACCTATGCAGTCCAAAATGCCCCAAGCTTTATGCGGCCCTTCATTGCTGTCTTAAACAGATTGATTCTATTTTGTGATAGGGCACATGGCAAGTTGACTAAGTCTCAACCACCCAGATTTTCTACAACAAAGAAATCTCAACAAACCATCAGCTGGCAGCCAAAGATCGAGTCTTCGTGTGCTGTTACAGCCACGTGGCCACATGGCCATCTATGCGGTCCAAAATATACTTTATCCCGAAATCATTATAAATAGCAGGGTACCACACCCATGCAAAAGGCTGGCAATTTTCTCAAGAGCAAAGACTGTGTCTGATAGTCCAAGGAGTAAGGCAAAGTTTTTACACTTCTTCCGAACCTCCACCGTCATCCCCAAAATCAAAACTAAACAATTGTACTTGGATTATTTCCTACGATTTCTTTCTAGGCTCTCTGTTGTACTTTCAAGTTTGCAATCAAATCTAGTTCCTCTGTAGTTCTTGTTTTGATAATTAATGGCAAACAGCCCGAAATATGTGTACAATCCAACTAAGTGATACGTTGAATTCAAATGAGAATAAAAGAATGAGAAGTTATCAAGGATTTCAAAATTGTGTGTTGCGAAGAAAAATATTGATGGCAGTGCGATCATTGGATTTGAGATGAACTTGAATGTTGGTTAATATGATGGTTTGCTTAGAACTGAGATTGTCCATGTACGCGATAAGTATAAGTTGTCCCCAGTCAAGATATAGTTATTCGAGATGAAAAATAAATAAGACACGAGCGTGGCTCGGATTGAAGAAACGCACAGGAGGAATGTGTGCGAGAATAGTTGGATGTTGAATCAAATTAAAAGTCGATAGGTTTACTCAGTTAGTTTCGAGGACAAAACTTTTTCTGAGTAGTGTATAATGTAATGCTCCGTCCCGCTCAGCTCAATCGGAGGAATCGAAACGCCAATGGCGTTCGGACTTAGGCATGCAACGGCTGTTCGAAGACCCGCTCGGTCGAGGCGACTCTTCGCTCAGGTGGGTGGCTTCGGTGAACTTGCCTCTACTTGGCCTTTACACTAATAAAACAAAAAATTTCAAATGCACAAGTAGGCTTGATAATAAAAGAGATAAATCCACATAGCTAAGGGAGTAATCCCAAGTCTGGTCGATTGAGTTAAGAATATGGAATGGTTCCACAGTCGGCTTAGAAATGTTACACGATGGGCTTTCAAAATGACACTCGGTCCTTCATCCCCTGGCTTGGGAGAAGGAAAGTTAGTCTTTGCCACAAATCTATGAATTAGCCTAAGTCATAGGCGTTGTCCGCATAAATGCTTGATAAAGCATGCACGGTTCTAGCGTCCAAGGCATGGCATAGCCTTTGTTCGCCTCACGGGTTAAGTTGTGTCGCAAGGCTTGTGGCATAAGTCTAGGTGCCCA
Organism: Iris pallida; assembly: GCA_029216955.1. Classification (NCBI taxonomy): domain Eukaryota; kingdom Viridiplantae; phylum Streptophyta; class Magnoliopsida; order Asparagales; family Iridaceae; genus Iris; species Iris pallida. The sequence goes on from JANAVB010012525.1 coordinate 58,706, forward strand.
AAGAACTTGGTTGTTCAAGTCGAAGCGTGCACGATACGTTCCTACGATGCGAAGCTTGGCATAGCCTTTGCTCGTCAAGTTGTTGCACGATTAAGTTAGGCAAAGTTATGTTGGGCTATCAAAGTCATAGCAAGCACTATCCCATGTTATCTGCGGTTGTCAAGTCACTTAGTCCCACGATCTCAAGGCTCGTCATATAAAGTATGACTTGGGCGGTAGCAACGTATAGAACGCAAGTTGGTCTAAGGCACGAGCCACAATTGGTTCAGTAAAAAGTTAGCCACGGTCTATGGCACATAAAGAACACATTTTGTTCAAGTTAAGTAGCAAGCATATGCAATAGTCGTTCCCGGGTTTTCAAAGAATCGAGAGTTCAAGCGATGGTTTGTCGCTGAGGCGGTCCCTCGTTTGGGAGTCTCATGGTTCTAATGCACGTTTTGCATGATATGGTTTCGAGCACGTTTTGCTAAAGAGTATGGTTTAGTCGTTTCACAGATTAGGCCATGCATTTACGTAAGTCTAGATGAAGTCTCGTAGGTGCGTGGTCATGGACAACTTGTCGACAGGGGCGATGGTTCTTCGTATCGGCAACCTGGACCCAGGAGACCGATCTGGCCATGGAAGAAACACGGTATAGCTAATGTTGGGTAGACAACCAGGGATTCGATGGGCTATCATTGGGGCTAGCTACCTGCATTGATTGACCCATCCTATTCCTAGCTATGTCCACGATGGCTATTTAATGCCACTGACCTTTCATATAGATAAGTTGGGGTGCTGAGCGGCTATATGCATGCTCGTTGTCGGTCGAATCAAAGGAAGTGTAAAAGCGTCACAAATTGAGTCAAGGAAAGGTAAGGATGGTTACAACACTAGTATGAAGCCTAAGATTTGGTTATAGCAAAGATACGTACTTCGGTACTTGTCGTGGCATCGAGTATTAAGTTGTTCGCACAGAGTTGCATAAGTCAAACTTGCGTCATTAAGAGTTAAGTCAAGAAGGGTCGTAAGGCGAGTTTGATTAAGTAATGTTGGGTTGCGAGGCACGACCTTGATATGTTCATGCACGACCATGCTGTCACGGCACAAGTATAGGCAAGACTAAGTGGGAAGTATTGCCTCAAGTATATTGACACATGAATAGAGTTATGGCACAACCAAGTTGTTCCGTTCCAAATACGGGCCGATAGGCAAGCACGAGTCGATAAGTTGACATCGTTGACATGAGAAGGGTCTAGAGGCAAGGTATAAGTATGTTGTTGGTGCAAGGTACGATGATGGTCTAGAGACACAAAACAGGCCAAGAGTTTATGTCCTAAAATCGATCCTAAGGCAAGAATAGAAAGACAATCATAAAGGGTCTATGTTGCACAAAGTAAAATGAACGTATTGGTTTTGTAAGGGTGGGCGAGGAGCTCACTCCACCAGTACAGTTGAGTACTTACACCCACACAGTTTTCATGTGCAGGCACAGGTAGAAGCTCGTTGGCACAGAGGTCGCTTGGATGCGTCGAGGCACAAAGTACCTTTGCGTTTCGAGACGTGCAGTCGAATGGAGTCTGGAACTATACGGCACATAAAGTATGGACATTGCCTATCCGAAGCATCCACTGGCTTGTCAATTTGTACTGAGAGATGAGAGAGAGCTGAGTGACTTGTATTATGAGAAGAGTGAGACTGAGTGATTGTAATCATGGCCACGCGCCACATTGTAACCTTCGTTTCAATATCAATAAAGAGCTATTTGAATGACTTGTGTTTTGCTTCAAGTTTTTGCTGGTGTTATTCAATGTTTCTGCTTGTAACTTCTGTGCGACGACCCCGTCGCAAGCTGTTGTAATCGACCGTTATGGAACCCGCCTTGCATGAGCGCAATATAGGCTCATGCGGCATCACGCCTTAGCGAAGACGATCGGTCCTACGGGACCAGGAAGTGACAGTAGATATGTAGTCAATAACTTCCTTGTGCATGTTTAGTTTCTTGTGAGTGTTAATCATACACCTCACGTATGATTAACCAGGCCAGTAGACCTTGTGCAAGTTCCCAAGCCGGCTACATGTCGAAACTAGTACTTACTCACATAGTTAGTATAGATTCTTGACTCTTGTACATGATATAGCCTGCTTTACTCTTCCTTGCTCAAGTTTACAGTTTTACCATGCCATGCTACTTTCATGTATACTTTACTTATTCTCGTATATTCTCTTTATTTACTGTTACATGGTTTTTATCATTTACTGGGAACTGTTGTTAGTGATGTGCTCGTTCCAATCCTGACTGGATATCTTTTTTTAGGTAATGTTATGCCCCACACTTTGGACTTCTTGATGACAGATCTCGACGTTCTTTTGGATCGTGAGTTGACCTCTTATGAGCTCTAGGCTATATTCTTTTCAAGATTTATGTCTTGTTTATCGGATATGTCTCCGATACATTTCTTGATATGTATGATCACTTATTAAATTCCGTTGTTGTCTTTCTTTATATCTTCCTTAGCTGTATGTGATTTGAGTACATGATGTTTTAGTGGATCATAGAACTGCTCAGATATTTTATTAGGTACTTGACAGCGTACTACCTCCGATACTACAGTATAGGCTGGGCGTGGCCCACGTAATCGTGCCCGAATATTCGGGTGCGGGTCGTGACACATTTTTATGGTGGCCCATGCAGGTCAGTCTTTGCAACTAGTGCGAAGTCATGGTAGTACTTAGGCTTAGCCGTACTACTGCGAGCCTGCCCTAGGATAAGGATTTTGAGCCATATAATATTTTATGAGGTTTGGTACTCAATCACATACTAGGATTTTTACTTGCTTTTTGCTAATCCCGACTTTTGAATATATGTCCGTTGCCGAACCCAATTCTTGCATTGACATAAGCATATGACCCTAGAAGAAAAAAGAAGTGGAAGTTGAACTTATAACCATTCAGATTGAAAAGAGAAGAGGATTGGCAAGATCTTATACATAAGGGTTGAGAATTATTCTAAGCTAAATTCTAGAAACTTGAATTTTTACTAAGATATTACAATTGGGGCTTTAAGATTTGTTGAAATATCTTTGAAAAATAAATGGGAAACCACAAAGGAACTCAGAGAAACGGAACAAGGATTGTATGAACAAGCTAAAAAGATTTCTTATAGATATATTATAATTTTGACAATGAAGAAGATAGTATTGTATGGACTAGTGACCAAGAAATTTTAAGAAGGAATTTTATATAACTTCTACAGTGGTAAGAGCCATTAAGGAAGATATTAAATTAACTTTCTAGCTTGAGTAGCCAAGGAAGTGGCACTAGATACAAATATTCTACAAGAAAGGAATTCCAAAAAAATTATAAGAAATCCTTGAGACAAGAATGGCGGAAAGATTGGTATAGATTTATAGGAGTGATGACTGAAAACTGGATTAGGGATACATAAGGGTTATCATTTATTTGGAGGAATTGACAAAGCAAAAGGATCATATAAGACTTGGAACCAATTATAAGTAATTGCGGAAGGAGGACTCAACAAGTGAATCTAAGTTTTATGAACAATAAGGGAAGTTGGTTAGAAAGAATAAAGTGTGATAATTTGGAAAATTTATGATCTCATTAGAAAACATCAGTGACATGGAGTTAACAATAGTGGATGATAAGATTGATGGAAATTTTTTATATATAAGAGGATTCTGAGAATTCTAGAAGTGGAAACCTGAAAGAATTTACATAAACGTTAGGGATTAAGATTAGGCAACAGATTTATTAGTAGTTAATAATTAGTGACTGGGAGGCACGAAGAGGGATTGGTAAGTGAGAGTTGATTATTAAGACGGAAGTGAACAACTTGGAGGTTGAAATTTATTTTGTTTAATATGGGCAAATGCAAGAAAAGGGAAGGACAATGACTTTGTTATGACTAAATCAGCAAGAGCAATTCCTAAATCTCATTTTTTTCGACTTGTTATTTCTGTCTGGCTTACATCCATCAAACTACCTCATATCTAAAACCGTTAGCTACACTTTTATCTAACTTTATCTACCTTGAAGTTTCACATCTCTTACTTGGGAAGGGTTGAGGAAGTATCGTAATCATCTCGCTCAAGAAGGACGAAAATTATCATGTGGTGATCCTGATGGGAATACAAAATGATAGACATTGAGATAGAAATTAGTGGGAGAACAACATGACTGAGAATGGTAACAAAATTATGGACCGATAGTATCAACTTGGAAATTTTTACACTAAGGGAAATTATTTTGAGTATGGACTACTTCATGCTAGAATGAATATGTAGGAGGATTTCAAGAAAAAGTAGTGGAGAATTTTACATTAAATGGTGTACCATGATTGTATTCTTCGAACTGATGGGGATCTTCAAGGACGACTTGATTTTGAGAGTGTGGATGTTTTTGCTACTGATTCTGAGATATTTCATTATCGAAAGGATAGGATGCTGAATTTAAGAATACAAGGTAGATGAAAAAAAGAGAGATGATAACGGCACGCGGGGATGGTACAAAATTGAGTAAAGGATTGATATGAGAATGACTAAGAACTGGTAAAACACAGAATCTTTGGAATTATGGAAACTTTAGAAACTTTTGTGGGACTTCTAGAACCTTAAGAAGGGTAATATTCGAAGGTATAATATTGATGGATAAGTGGAAGTTGAAAAAAAAAATTGTATGGAAGTGACATTATATCTCAGTAATACGAGGGGTATAAATTTGAACAATATTCAGGAATTTTATGAATCTTGATTCAGGGATTTCAGATCCAAATTAAAGACAAGGTGAAGGACTTGGATTTTTCGAGATGATTAAGTTGATAATGGAGAAGAAAAAAATCGAGGAGTTATAACAAGAATATGTTCATGAGTAGTGCCTTAAGAATGAAAAGCCTATTGTATTACAGGGGAGTTGAACCTTCATGACTGAAGATTATAGTAGTAGTGAATCTAGAGTAGCAAGGTAAAAGTGTAATTGAGAAATGACGATCGGATGATCTTGGTAGTGGTTGGAGTAGAATGAGGTGATTACCTTGACTTTCCCTCTGAAAAATCCTATTTTTGATTTTCCCATCGTGGTAAAGGAGATTTGATTTTCTTATCCTTGAAACATTTCCTAAGTTCCTATCACACTTGATTTTCGATGCACTTTGATCGTGACCGATCAATTTTGATTACCTTATCGTGCCAAGGTTCTTGATTCTTGACTATACTCAGTGCATTTAATTCCGATCGTGCTTAGACTTCAATCCTATTTTTACCCGTGCCTGAAACTTCGAACAATTTCTTAGTAATATCTGAGTCTTGTTCCAATCATGATTAGACTTACTACTATTCTTGATTATGTCTGAGTTTATGCTTAGTCATGCCTAGATGACCTTGTATGACTAGACGACCTTGATTCTAATGATCATGATTTCTAACGACCATGACTATACGTATTATTCTTCTTCCTAATCGTGCCTAAAATTTTGATCTTTGATCACAACTATGTGATTTGATTATGAACTTAGTCGTGCCCGAATTTGGGTTTTGATCATGTTCGAACAGTTTTTTGTTCATGCCTAAATTTCGATTCTATAATTGCTCATGCTAAGGTTTCATTCATAAATCGTGTATATTTTAATTTTCGTAACCTCATCCTAGATCGTGCCAAGTGGATTCGAATCATCTTCAAATTCTTAATCACGTCCGAGCTCTGATCGTTATTTACGTCTTAATTAATCTTGTTCATCAGATTTTCGATCATGCCTATAAGACTTTAATTTCATATCTTGATCGTGCCAAAATTTTATCCTTTGTCATACCAAGTCTTGGTTTTGATCGTGCCTGTGCGACTTAAACTCCGATCCTACCGAGCCGCCATTCTATCGATCGTGTTATATTCAAATTTGATTCTATCCTTGATCATAGCTAAAACTATATTGGTTCAATTAGTCATTACTTGAGTCGTGCCTAAGTAACTTGAATTTTCATTCTAAAATCGGGCCTAATTAATTTTGACCATACCTCGACCTTATCCTTGATCGTGCTAATACGACCAGTCGTGCATAAGATTTTGATATGATTACTCTTGATCGTGCTAAAACATATTATTCTTCGTGATTGTGCCTAAGGTTTTAGCCATACTCTCCATCATGATTGAATCTTGGGTTAACCACTTCAATCTTAAATTTCGAGGACGAAATTTTTTTAAGGAGGGTAGATATGTAACCTCCTTGAACCGAATTCTGAGATTTTCCTGAATTCTTAAAATTTCTATTTTTTTAAATTTTCCTAAATATTAAAAGTCACAAATTTTGGTTTTGTAATTAGCCAAAAGAAATATATTTTTTGATCGCAACATGTTACAGATTTTATTATCGGATTATTGCGTTTTCGAAACATTTTATTGAAAAACTGTGTAATTTTTGGGCTTGAGTAGCCTAGTAAATAAAATTAGTTATTTTAAACTCGTCTTTCTAAAATGGGCTCGAAGCCATTAGTGTAATTTTCTATATTAAATAATATGAATTGGGTTTTGTGTAAGAAAATATTTAGACCATTTTATAAATTATCTTTAGATACTAATATTTGGACTTTAGCCCATTAATATAATTTTTTAGATAAATTATTTAGAAGCCTTGTTTTGGTTTATACCATAATATAATGATTTGGGTCTAATATTGATAAATATGTATATTCGTATGTTATATATATATATATATATATATATATATATATATATATATATATATATATATATATATATATATATATAATATTATATTTATATATATAATATTATAAATTCAAGAAGGCCTGAATAGCCGAGACCTATACAAGTATACCGGAAGGCACAAAATGCTGAAGCCTATACAAGTATACTAACAAAAACCTAGAAAACGAGGACCCAAAACGGAAAGCAAAACGGCTAAGCCAGGGATAAGAGGGAGTCCCAGAGGGCAGACTTGTCGTGCTTATAGAGGGAGCGCCGTTTGCGGCACTGTCGCAAGGGCTCCCAAATCAGCTGGTCAGCGGAGTACTGGCGGCCTTCATATCTCGCCTTGTTGCGATTTTTCCAAATAACCCACGTTGCGATAGCAGCCACTATCTGGTGGCCATAGGAGGCGGACGCCCAGACCGCAGCTCGGTCCGAGAAGTTGTTGCCCCTGGGTGCATCGAACAGTGCTGGGAGAGGGCACTCCAAACTTTGACAGGTAGGTCTCCCTGACAGAGGATATGGTCGACAGTTTTCGATTGACGTTCAGAGCAGCATGTGCATGCTGACGCAAGGCTAAAGCCGATGGGGGTAAGGGCGTCGTCCGTGGGAAGGTTATTGCGTAGAGCTCTCCACATGAGGAAGGACTACTTCTTGGAGATGCATGTCTGCCAGAAGGATGCAATCGTTGGATAAGGTGCGGCATTATCGAGGATCACACTTCTGGCCGATTTAACCGTAAAAATGTCGTTGGCGGCAGGCTTCCATTGAAGCTGGTCTGCGGTTGGCCCAATCGTTAGCCCGTTGCGTTGAATGTAATCGACTGCCTCCGGTCCGACCCAGCTCCTAACCTTGTTCCAATTCCAGTTGTTGTGGTAGGGGTCCCACAAGTCCTTGATAGTGATGTTCTCGGGGGCCGCTGAAAGGTTGGGGAGCAAGGAGTCTCCAACCCAGCATTCTAGAAATGGCGACGAATCGCCGTTGCCCACCTGGAGATGGATCACTGGTTCGACGAGAGACCTACCAATGAGGATGCGCCGCCAAGCCGCTGAGGATCTGCTGTTGGAGATGGCCGTGGACGGATGGATGTGCTTGAAGTATCTGGCCTTCATGAAGCTGTTCCATAAGTTTTGACTCGTGCGAAGCTTCCACCACAGTTTCATTGAGAAGGCATTAATGATGTGGGAAAGTTTGGTGAATCCACGACCCTCCCGCCCCGATCGGACGATCCATGGTCTCCCAACTAGCTCAATGATGCTTGTCGTTGCCTCCGCTGTGGCCCCAGAGGAAGTTGCTAAAGATGCCTTCGATTGAGGAGAGCACGTTTTTGGGAGGGGAACACGCGGCCAGGGTGAAGATAGGAATGGATGTGAGGACGTGATTGATGAGGATCATCTTGCCTCCAGGGGATAGGGTTGCGTTATGCCAGCCCTCGAGTTTTTTCCTGATGCGATCGATCAGCTTCTCGAAAATGCCTGCGTTGTATTTACCGTAAACGAGGGGGCAGCCTAGGTAGTGGAGAGGGGGATGCTTGGTGGGGGATGAGGTGGTGTTGAAAAGACTGGCAGCTTGCTCTCTCTTGATAATGTGGTGGGTGTAGAACACACTTTTGTCCGGGTTGACCTTCTGGCCCGAGCATCTAGTGTATCTCTGAAGCGTGTTATGGACAACTTCTACCGATCCGGCGTCTCCAGAAGAGAAGATGAGGATGTCGTCAGCGAAAGCCAGGTGGGTGATGATCGGACATCTACTGGCGGTATGGTAGTGTTGGAAGTTAGGGGCGTTTGCCATCTTATTAAGATTTCTACTCAACGTGTCCGCCGTAATGATGAAGATGGTGGAGGATAAAGGATCACCTTGCCTAACCCCCCGAGTTGATTTGAAGAAGCCATCCGCCTGACCATTGATAACTGTAGAAAACTACGAGTTTCTGATCGATCTCCACACGATGTTGGTCCAGGTTTCGGAAAATCCGAATGCTCTGAAGACCCAAATCATGAATTGCCAATCCAGTCTCTCGTAAGCTTTCTCTATATCTAATTTGATGGCTATGTTGCTCCCTCTTACTAGGAACTTCTTGCAGGTTATGAGCTTTTGGGCCAACATGACGTTATCTTGGATATTTCTCCCCTAGACAAAGCCACTTTGCTCTTTCGATATGATCTTGGGGAGGAGGTCAGACATACGGGAGGCGATGATCTTGGATATGATCTTGTTAGTGAAGGTGCAGAGACTGATGGGTCGAAAGTCGCAGAATGTTTCCGGGTTATCTTTCTTTGGGATGAGGATCAGATTAGTGCTAGAGATGGCTTTGGGGTAGGCAACGCCTTTGAGGAAAGTAGAGACCGCCTGGTGGATGTCAGACTTGATGATGTCCCAGCATGTGCGAAAAAATACCCCCAAGAATCCGTCCGGTCCGGGCGCACTATGTTCGTCGAGATCCTAGACAACATCTTTCACTTCTTGCTCTGAAGGAGGTTGTTCTAATCGGATATTGTCGGAGTCGCTAACAAGGTGGGGGACCTCGTCCAGGAAGGTGTTGTCTCTGAGGACCGTTTCCTTGGAGAAAAGTCGGGAATAGAATTTCTCTGTTGCCGCTTGGATACCCTTTTGATCGCTGGTACTATGCCCATTATCGTCGATAATCTGGTGGAGTGTGAGTTTCTGTCTGCGCCCGTTGACGCAAGCATGGAAGTAGCTAGAGTTTTTGTCCCCCTCGCTGTCCCATTTAAGCCTAGCTTTCTGCTTCCAAAAATCGGTCTCGACTTTCAGTCTGAATTTGAGAATGGCTTTGGTGAGGTTGAGGGCGTTCCTGGTAGCCGACGAATTGTCGTTCATGTGCCTGACTTCGGCACGAGTGACATCATCCTTGGCCACGCGGATGGCTTGGAAGATGTCCCCGTAAGCTTGCTTGCTCCAAACTGCTAGGGCTTTCCTTGTTGCCTTGAGCTTGTTCGCAATCCTAGTGAGAGGTTCGGGGGAATCCGCACTGTTCCAAGCTTTCGCGACAATACCCAAGAATTGGGGGTATTCGCTCCAGAAGTCCAGGAAGCGGAAACTCTTGGCGGACTGGCTGGATGTGCTAGTGATGCCAACTAGCAGGGGGCATGATCGGACTCGGTGGCATTGAGGTGAGAAAGCTTGGAGATGGTTCCCATTCCTTGCCAGTGGGCGTTTGTTAGGGCCCTGTCAAGGCGGGAGTATTGTCGATTGTCGCCTTCCTGCATATTGCACCAAGTGAATGCGTTGCCTGAGAATGGAAGGGGGAGAGGTGGGAGTTGAAAATGAAGTTGATGAAATCTTGCATGGCCGAGTGAGGCGGAGGGCGACCGCCGGTCTTCTCTTCTCTGCAAGTGATGGCGTTGAAGTCCCCCTATACAAAGCCATGGGATGTTGGGGTGGTAATGGTGGATGTCCAGGAGGTCGTTCCAGAGGTGTTTGCGCTCATTGATGTCACAGCTACAGTGAACCACAGAAAGGATAGCGCTCTTGGGAATCAAAGGGTGTTCCACTCAGCAAGAAAGGACTTGCCCGGAGTCTTGGATGACTCCAATCTTGACGTCCTTCGAGCAAAGAATTCAAATGTCGTGTCTGCCAGCAATAGCCGTATGGAAGCCTAACTGCAGTTGAATGGACTTGAGTCTTGGGTCGGGGATTTTGGGTTCAAGGATGATCAAGATGTCGATCTTGTGGGTTTTCTTAAGCCCGGTGATTCTCCTCATGGTAGGTTTGTTCACCAGACCGCAGAGATTCCAGGAGAGGATGTTCAGCATTAATGGTGTTTCGAGGGCAGAGGGGTTGGTTGGTCCGCTTGGAAGCTGACCTGGTGTGCATCGTCGGAGACTTGACGACCCCTTTCTTGTCGGATTTCTTAGATGTGGTGAAAGCCTCTCCCGAGGTGAATGTGCCGAGGGTGAAGTCTTCTGGGGGGTTGGAGGGTGTCTACATGAGGTTCGACCGATTCTCCGGCTGAGTCAAGATCAGGTTCCTCCGGAGGGATGTGGAGGGTGTCGTCGGATATCCCAATCTGGTTGCGTTCCGACTGGAGCAGGAAACCAGCTGCGAGGACATGAAGACCTCGAAGGTCCTGATCTGGGCCTAGAATGGCAAGGGCCTCTACGACGGCGGCTTCGTGGGAGACTTGGTTGTCGGGGGCCTTGGTGAGTTCTGTGAGGGGCTCTTTTACGACTTCCGCTGGGGGGTCACTGATGTCCTCAGAGTCCGGTTCGGGGACCGCTGCTGAGATGGCTGGAGGGGCTATTTCCTGGAGGTGGTCGCTCTCTTCTGACATGAGAGCGTTAAATTGGTTGGAGAGGGGTAGGTTTTGGGAGTGGAATGGGATCACCGCGTTGCCAGATGAGATTCCTCCGCTTGGTTTGCCTTCGCTGGAGTTGAATCTAGTGTGGGAATTCGGTAGAGGGAGAAGGAGGGATCGGGCCGGATTTAGACTTTTGTCTCTGTTGGGGTGGGGATCTATCCGCACTGGTTTCTTCTTGAGGTCAGGATGGAGGCGAAAGCAATGCTTTAAGAGGTGACCGTGAAGATGGCAGTGAGTACATAAGATAATGTGGTTGTCATAGATGACTTGCTGGGTGTGGGTCAGGTTGCCGAGTTCGATGAGGATCTGCTTGGGGGGTTCTGAGGTGAGATTGAGTTCCACACATATCTTGGCGTAGTGGGCTTTGGTTAGGTTGCTGGTTTCAGCAGCAGAGGCCACGTATGTGCCGAAAGAGTTAGCTATACGCTTGAGAGCCGCCAGAATGAAGCAAATGAGTAGGAGATTGGGGAGGGTCACCCAGGCAGCAACCGTCACCGAGTCTTCCTTGGTGTTGAAGTGTGCTGACCACTTGATTATCTTCATATGATGGGAGTCGACCCTACTGGTGCCTTTAGACCACACGATTCTGTGGTCTTGATCGGAGGAGAGATGAAGCAGAATATGCCTCGTGTCGAGAGGGGCCACCCTGTATGCGGCAGAGAGCTTCCAACCGACGATAACCTCTTGGACCCGAGAGAGTTTAGGGCAACCTGAGGAGAATTTGAGGACGAAGGAGTAGGGAAAGGAAGTGGCCAGGAAGGACAGTTCCTGGTCGGTGAAGGGCACCGTAGGCATGGAAGAAACCCGCGAATACTCCACGTCTGGCAGGTGGACGTCCGGAAACAGGAGGCTCTGCTTGGACGATCTGTCGGGACGATGTTTGTCGGCGAAGGAAGGCTGCGGAGAGGCCGACGAAGGGGGCGTGCTCCGGACCAACATGGGGTCAGCCGCGAGGGAAAGGGGGGTAGGGGAGCCACGGCCGACCGGAGGGCGGGGACCGCGCTGGTGATGAGAGCGATGAGGTCATCCGGGAGGGTGCGATCTGAGGAGTCGGGGGGATGGGTGACGGTAGGGGCGCATAAGAGCGCGACGACGTCACCGAGAGCATTCGAATCAGGGGGGTCGGGACAAGCTACGCCATCAGAATGGACGCCAAGCCCACCCGATAAGGAAGGAGTGGAGGGGCCATATGCGCCCTCAGAGGGAGTAGCATATGCGCCACGAAAGGGTGATCCGAGAGCACCCTGGTGGCCGTATGTGTCACGCCCCGCTCCCGTAGGAGCGATCGTCCTCGCTAAGGCGTGATGCCGCACGAGCCTAGATTGCGCTCGTGCAAGGCAATTCCATAATGGCCGATTACATCGGCGGCGACGGGGTCGTCACACAGGAGTCCCAAGCAGAACATTGAATACATTGCAGCGGAATTTAAAGAAAAACACATGAACACAAGTACTCAAAAGACATCTCTTTATTGATATGGAATACAAGATTACATTTGTGGGCGCAAGGCCAAATTACAATGTCTCTCGTGCTCACTTTTCTCTCATTTACAAGTCACTCTGCTCTCTCTCATCTCTCGATACAATACTTGAATCCAGCGGAAGCTTCGGAAGGCGATGTCCATACATTATGTCCTGTATAAGTCTTCAATCACCGCGGCCGCCAGCTTCGAATCGCCAAGGAACTCCGTGCCTCGACGCATCCAAGCGAGCTCCGCGCCACGAGCTTCTACCTGTGCTTGCACATGAAACACTGTGTGGGTGTCAGTACCACTGTACTGGTGGAGTGAGCTTCTCGCCCACCCATACAAAACCTACACGTTTCATTTACTTTGTGCAACATAAACCCTTTTTCGATTGTCTTTCTATTCTTGCCTTAGGATCAGTTTTAGGACCGGCGCCTTAGCGCAACTTGTGTATCGGAACCATCCCGTGCTAGCAATGTCAACGTTAACTCCTACTTTGTGCCTAGACCACTCCTTATGCCAACAACGTTAACCTGTCAAGTCGTGTCTGCCTTACGGCCATAATCAGAGACGCAATTACACGAAGGACTCCATTTCCTTGCCTCTAGACCTTTCTCGTGCTTGCATTGTCGACGCACCGACTTATACTTATCTTTCGTGCCAAACTCTGGGACATAATGACTCGGTCGTGCCATAACTCGATTCGTGCTTCAATATTTTCGAGGCAGCGCCTCCTTGCTTAGTCTCGCCTACACTTGTGTTGTGACAACGCGGCCGTGCCTCATATTTCGAGGCCGTGCCCAATAACTCAAGTAACTTCACACAACTTGCCCTACGGCCCTTTTTGACTTAACTCGCAATAGCTCAAGCCTAACTCATGCAACTCTATGCCATCAACTTAACACTCGACGCCACATCTAGTGCCGAAGCACGTCGCCTTCGCTGTAGCCAAATCTTAGGCTCAGGCATTGTGTTCACTACTTCATACACTTTTAACTCAACTCAATCCAAAGGCACGCACGCGGATTGCCGCCCGTACCGACACATCTATATGAAAGGTCACTGGCATTAACTAGCCATCTTGGACATAGCCTGGTAATACGGGACCCTTGCAACGCAAGTAGCGAGCCCCGATGCAAGTCCCCGTCTTACCGATTGCCTATTACCCAGCTCGGCTATAACTTGTTTCTTCCTAGGCCGAGTCGGTCCCGTGGCCCCGGGTTGCCGCTCGAAGAAACCATCGCCCTTGTCGACAAGTTGTCCATGACCACGCGCCTACGCTAACTTCTAGACTTAACGTAATGCATGGTCTCATCATCATCACTTAGTTCCTTTGCTTTACTCTTTCCTCTTTTTCACACTTCATTCGCAGAGCCCAAACCAGGGTTGCCTCGGCGACTGAACCACAGTCCCGACATATTTTCTCTCGGCGAATAACCATCGCTTAGACTTAACATTCTTTGAACTCAGGGAACGGCTACTGCATAGCCTTCCAACTTAACTTGAACATAACGTGTTTCCTTAAGTATCGACCGACCGTGGCTAACTTTCCACTGAACCAACCGTGGCTCGTGCCTCTAAACCGACTCGTGTTCGACGCAACGCTATCGCCCAAGTCATACTTCATATGACGGGCCTTGGGGTCGTGGGACTATTTATCTTGACAACCGCAGAATGAGCGGGACAACACGTAGAATAACTTAGGTCGACCGGCATAACTTTGCCTAACTCACTCAAGCCTACAACTTAACCCAAGGAACGTGCAAAGGCTATGCCAAGCCTTGCGGGACAGGATCGTGCATGCTTTTGCAAGCATTTGTGCGGGCGACGCCTATGACTTAGGCTAACTCTCAGCTTTTGCACCGAAGACCAACTTTCCTTCTCCCAAGCCACGGGACGAAGGACCGAGTGTCATTTTCAAAGCACGACGTGCACCAACTCTAAGCCGACCGTGGGACGTTTTCCATGTTCTAACTCGATTCAAACCGTTGGAATTATTCCCTTAGCTATGTGGATGCGTAGCTTTTATTATCAAGCCTAACTTGTGCAAGTTGAAAACACGATTTATTATGTGAAGGCAAAGATGAGGAGAGTTCACCGAAACTACCCCACCTGAGCGATGTCTCCGAGCAAGCCGTTGCAAGGCTAAGGCCGAACGTCGTTGGCGTTTCGATTCCTCCGATTGACTTTGCGGGACGGGGCACTACATCATACACCACTCAGAACAAGTCTCGTCCTCGAGACTTTCCTGAAGGCAGCTATCCTACCATTTCTATGGCCAAGACTTAATCGCACTCACACACCTACGCGTTCCTTCGATTCCGAGCCACGCTCGCACTATTATCAACTTTCCTTTAACACGATTTCAAGATCTCGACACACTCCCATCTTTCAAGCCTTGCTTGAACTCGTCGTATCACTTGGCCGGATCGTGCATGCATTCCAAGCGTCCCCAGAATACCTGCATTCAGCCAAGCCGCATGATAGAAACTTTGTCATTCTCACTCGAGTCGCATCGTGCACATACCCAAGCGTCCCTGAATATATGCATGTCATCCGAGCCTCGTGAGCAGGGTTTCCTACATTCATGATTCACGCTATCCATCCATACCAATCCTCAAGATCAATCATTCCGATTGCTAACACATGAAACAGGGCGTCTCGCCTAACCGCTAGGCCATTTCTTTTCGAGGCTAAGTCAATGTCAGGATTGGAATCATAGTTCCCCAACAATAATACCAACACTGACCCCAATCCTAGGGTCAAACCAAAGTCGGTAGTACGGGATTTTCTACCCAAGCTCGCGTCACTCAGATTTCTAAACATCAAGCACGATCACCTATTCGCCTCAGCGTATTCGTTGCGCGTATTCGAATCCATTCAAATCATCAATTCTAACCAATTCATGTATTCGATCACGAGGTCATCTAGCTCGACAATACGTTGTGCCCCAATCTCACGCGAGTCCGATTATCCACGGTGGTTCATGAATCACCATGCAACGCACCCGCAGAATAATCATTCTCATCGGGGCATAACTCTTGTTTGAGGTTAGACTAACTCATTTTCGATACGCGGATTGGACCTACACAATCCTCAAGTTCGATTCTTCAAGCACACAAATCCATTCTCGAGTCACCTTCGCGTCAAACCACAAATCGAAGCACAAATTGTCGCACCGTGCAAGTTCGACCACTCCCGCTGTATGAATCACCATACCAGCGCTCACGCAGAGTGATCGCCCTAATCGGCGTGACGCATGTGCGAGGCTGGAGTAGCGCTCGCATAAGACAAGAACATCAACGTTGTGGTTGTCGACGAAGCAAATCCAAATATTCCAGTTTTTATCCAAGCCAAGTTCGATAGTTCGATCGTCATTCGTTCAACTTAGAAAAATTCTCGAGCCAAGTCTATCTTTTCCTCGACACATTTTAACATCTCGATTATAACATCCATCGGAACAAAGACATCTGCACGATCGTCATTTGCCGAGCCAGAGTACCCCCGAGTTATCGCATATCGATCTTTGATACGCCTCAATACCATCGACGACATGCGTAACCTGACGATCTTCCTTTACAACCAATTTCGAGTCGTGCGATCGATGTTATTGTTCGGACTGGGTATCCTATAATTTCCTCGATATTCAAGATCAAGTTCGATCGCAATTTCCTCAAGTTCGTTTCAAGATCGTTGTTCAAAACTCAAGTCACATTTCATTTGCATCAATCCGATATCGCACGCACGATCCTCTAAGTTTCCTCGATCAAGACCAATCATTTTCATTCATCGTTCCAAATCGTTTTCTAACTCGCGTTACTCATTCACAAGTTGTTCGAACGAGATGCTCGTTCGGGACATTCGAAGTCACGACCAACTAAGTGTGACGCGTTCTAAGGCTTTGCGCGATCGCATCGCCTTGCCGACATACTCGTAATCCTCAATATTCACTCGAACAATTTCCAAGACGAACCATACACCACTCGGACTCGAGCCACTCGACTAGTCGTCGACACTCATTCTTATTCTTCTTCGAACCTATCACATACACCACTCGGATTCAAGCTATACGATCTAGTCCTCAATCACATTCGCATCATTCGCTAAGACATCCTTCAGATTCGTTCGACGAATCGCTAGCGTAGTCGCTCGCGTCGTATCGACGCACTAAGTCGTTCGTACTATTTCCTCGAAATCCAAATCAATCTTCCGTGTACGCCTAAGCGTTGGTCCAATAGCGTTCCTATCGATAGACACTCTAAGTATATCTCTGTTCCCGACCGAGCGGTACTTGATATCGCTCGCAACTCGTTTGCACCAAAAGTCGAGGTACGCGACGCAAAACACAACTTAGCCATAAGGCCGTGCGCATAGCCATCCTGTGCGGACTATATTCCGAGCTTGCACGCTCAATTGCTAGGGTCGACGTTGGACTAATTAGGCACACGCGCGACTTGCTAAGGTCAACGTAGGACTATTCGGGCACACGTGCGACTTTTGCTAACATTAGCACACATTTTCTATCGAGTCAAGTTTGCAACGTTCGGCACAAAGGCCCTATCGACGCATTTGGCAACGGCCTACCGATGCGTTAGATTGAACGCTTGTACGAGCTTTCGAAAATATTTAGACTTATTGTATGGACATGCTGAGGGACATTTGAGAGAGAGCGCACCAACGATAACAACTTGCGGAAGCAACATTCAGAGTTCTCGAAAACAACAAAGTTAAAGAATTCAATCGGTAGTCCAAGGACGTAAAGCCGTGCTCTGATACCACTATGTCACTCCCCGCTCCCGTAGGAGCGATCGTCCTCGCTAAGGCGTGATGCCGCACGAGCCTAGATTGCGCTCGTGCAAGGCAATTCCATAATGGCCGATTACATCGGCGGCGACGGGGTCGTCACACAGGAGTCCCAAGCAGAACATTGAATACATTGCAGCGGAATTTAAAGAAAAACACATGAACACAAGTACTCAAAAGAAATCTCTTTATTGATATGGAATACAAGATTACATTTGTGGGCGCAAGGCCAAATTACAATGTCTCTCGTGCTCACTTTTCTCTCATTTACAAGTCACTCTGCTCTCTCTCATCTCTCGATACAATACTTGAATCCAGCGGAAGCTTCGGAAGGCGATGTCCATACATTATGTCCTGTATAAGTCTTCAATCACCGCGGCCGCCAGCTTCGAATCGCCAAGGAACTCCGTGCCTCGACGCATCCAAGCGAGCTCCGCGCCACGAGCTTCTACCTGTGCCTGCACATGAAACACTGTGTGGGTGTCAGTACCACTGTACTGGTGGAGTGAGCTTCTCGCCCACCCATACAAAACCTACACGTTTCATTTACTTTGTGCAACATAAACCCTTTTTCGATTGTCTTTCTATTCTTGCCTTAGGATCAGTTTTAGGACCGGCGCCTTAGCGCAACTTGTGTATCGGAACCATCCCGTGCTAGCAATGTCAACGTTAACTCCTACTTTGTGCCTAGACCACTCCTTATGCCAACAACGTTAACCTGTCAAGTCGTGTCTGCCTTACGGCCATAATCAGAGACGCAATTACACGAAGGACTCCATTTCCTTGCCTCTAGACCTTTCTCGTGCTTGCATTGTCGACGCACCGACTTATACTTATCTTTCGTGCCAAACTCTGGGACATAATGACTCGGTCGTGCCATAACTCGATTCGTGCTTCAATATTTTCGAGGCAGCGCCTCCTTGCTTAGTCTCGCCTACACTTGTGTTGTGACAACGCGGCCGTGCCTCATATTTCGAGGCCGTGCCCAATAACTCAAGTAACTTCACACAACTTGCCCTACGGCCCTTTTTGACTTAACTCGCAATAGCTCAAGCCTAACTCATGCAACTCTATGCCATCAACTTAACACTCGACGCCACATCTAGTGCCGAAGCACGTCGCCTTCGCTGTAGCCAAATCTTAGGCTCAGGCATTGTGTTCACTACTTCATACACTTTTAACTCAACTCAATCCAAAGGCACGCACGCGGATTGCCGCCCGTACCGACACATCTATATGAAAGGTCACTGGCATTAACTAGCCATCTTGGACATAGCCTGGTAATACGGGACCCTTGCAACGCAAGTAGCGAGCCCCGATGCAAGTCCCCGTCTTACCGATTGCCTAATTACCCAGCTCGGCTATAACTTGTTTCTTCCTAGGCCGAGTCGGTCCCGTGGCCCCGGGTTGCCGCTCGAAGAAACCATCGCCCTTGTCGACAAGTTGTCCATGACCACACGCCTACGCTAACTTCTAGACTTAACGTAATGCATGGTCTCATCATCATCACTTAGTTCCTTTGCTTTACTCTTTCCTCTTTTTCACACTTCATTCGCAGAGCCCAAACCAGGGTTGCCTCGGCGACTGAACCACAGTCCCGACATATTTTCTCTCGGCGAATAACCATCGCTTAGACTTAACATTCTTTGAACTCAGGGAACGGCTACTGCATAGCCTTCCAACTTAACTTGAACATAACGTGTTTCCTTAAGTATCGACCGACCGTGGCTAACTTTCCACTGAACCAACCGTGGCTCGTGCCTCTAAACCGACTCGTGTTCGACGCAACGCTATCGCCCAAGTCATACTTCATATGACGGGCCTTGGGGTCGTGGGACTATTTATCTTGACAACCGCAGAATGAGCGGGACAACACGTAGAATAACTTAGGTCGACCGGCATAACTTTGCCTAACTCACTCAAGCCTACAACTTAACCCAAGGAACGTGCAAAGGCTATGCCAAGCCTTGCGGGACAGGATCGTGCATGCTTTTGCAAGCATTTGTGCGGGCGACGCCTATGACTTAGGCTAACTCTCAGCTTTTGCACCGAAGACCAACTTTCCTTCTCCCAAGCCACGGGACGAAGGACCGAGTGTCATTTTCAAAGCACGACGTGCACCAACTCTAAGCCGACCGTGGGACGTTTTCCATGTTCTAACTCGATTCAAACCGTTGGGATTATTCCCTTAGCTATGTGGATGCGTAGCTTTTATTATCAAGCCTAACTTGTGCAAGTTGAAAACATGATTTATTATGTGAAGGCAAAGATGAGGAGAGTTCACCGAAACTACCCCACCTGAGCGATGTCTCCGAGCAAGCTGTTGCAAGGCTAAGGCCGAACGTCGTTGGCGTTTCGATTCCTCCGATTGACTTTGCGGGACGGGGCACTACAGTATGCGCCCGCCACAGCTGCGTGGATAAGGCCGCAAGACGCGCCATCAGAGGGGACGAGAGGACAACATGCTCCCAAGGGAGAGGAGCTCCCGCCTGGAGGGGGGCG
This sequence comes from Iris pallida, assembly GCA_029216955.1. Lineage (NCBI taxonomy): Eukaryota > Viridiplantae > Streptophyta > Magnoliopsida > Asparagales > Iridaceae > Iris > Iris pallida. The sequence continues at coordinate 78,490 of JANAVB010012525.1, forward strand.
ACGTATGCGCCTAAGGAGAGGGGGGTGGGGTATGCGCCCACGGCCGGGAGACGCGTATGTGCCCAAGGGGAGGGGGTGGGGGAGCCGTATGCGCCCACGGCGGGAGTCCGCCGCATGCACCTGTGGAGTGGAGGAGTAGGGGGCACATGCGCCCACGGCAACTAGGCTGGCATATGCGCCTACGGATGGATATGCACCCACACGGAAGGGGGCGCATGGCAGCGCTCCTCTAGGTGGCAAAATGGCACTGGCTGGAGAGAAGGCGGGACATTCAAAATTTGAAATCGAATTTTGAAAAAGCCCCGCGTAAACCTGTCCCGAGGAGGAATGAGGGGAGGAGGGCATTACGGCCTGCGCCGAGAAGGAGGAGGAGGCAAGGGCGGTGGTAGGTTGGACGGAGGTGGATGCGATGGCGTAGTGGTAGAAGGCCGGTCGCCGCGCTGGGGCCGGGCGTAGGCGCGTGGACCGTCATGGGCGGTTGGAGGTGCCCGGACAAGCCGCGTCGTGACCGGCAAGGTGTGGGGCCGGGGGAGACCGTGGGGGCGAAGATCACGGTGGGAGGGGGCGTGGCCAGGCGAGGGGCGGGCAAATGGAGCGGGGGCCGCGAGCCGAGCACGGCAAGGAGGTCGGGAGGGATGCCTGGCCCAGCCCCAGGGGGATCCGCCATGCACTGGGGGGGAGAGTGTGGAGGAAAGCCGGGCGGGGGCCGACGGCCTAGACAAGGCCGGACGGGGAGGCCACATCGAGGGGGAAGGGGGGAGAGCGGAGCAGCTCAACATGTGTGTGTGTGTGTCTGTATATATATATATATATATATATATATATATATATATATATATATATATATATATATATTTTTTATATATATATATATAAATAAAAAATATATATTTTTTATTTTTTTTATTTATATATATATATATAAATAAAAAAATAATATATATATATATATATATATATATATTTTTTTTTTTTAATATATATATATATATATATATATATATATATATATATATATATATATATATATATATATATATATATGGTAGAAGAAAAAAAAAAATATATATATATATATGGTATGATTGCGTACTGTGAGTATAAGTATATACATATTATGTATAAGTATAAGTATATATTAATAAAGGTTATTTCGGGCTATGTTTAATTTTACATAAAAATATTTTAGTTGTGGCTGGATTTAATTATGAAAGAATTTTCCTTGATTTGGTTCTTATTGGGCTATTGGCCCATTCATGGAAGATCTTTTTGGGAGAGCTTCCTGGTAGCTTCCTCTCACATGTTTGGGAGCATATCCTCACCATTATTTAATGGGGATTCCCATTCCTCATTCACACTTCCCAATGCAATCCAAGTACATCGTGTCCGTGTCCACCTATTTCATTCCATTTTTACATTTACATTTTTTTCTACCCGTGTCCGATACCCGTGTCCATGTCGACAAGCCGACATGGACCGTACACATCCACACTCCCCTCTCCTCTCTCTCGGCTGCTTGCTGTAATTCCCCGCTTCGTACGATGCATTACGATGAGTCGTTGACTCGAAGTGTTGCGTTGACCCGATAAAGTATCGATGCAAATCGATGCAAAGCATAAGTCCGATTTGAACAAAGTATTGACTTCGGTTGATCTGGTGTGCAGGCTACGCTTTTATGCTGAATCACAGGGGTCAACATTTTCTCTTATTCGAAATGTTGTCCGCAAACCAAATCGTCGCCTTGCAACGGATTGTGGCATAGGCACGGTAGGCCGAATCATTAGAATAGTTCAACGAAAATGGCTAAGTTAGGAGAGTTAGTTGTGCAACCAAGTTATGGAATCGAGCCGCATCAGCTCGGCAAAACGACAAGGCGTATCGGCTTAAGGTGGGCGAGTTCTTACCTCTCTCTTCCTACTCCTTCACGTCTAATAAAATGTATCCTTATATGCGATTGTGGCTATTGAATTAGTGAGCATGGCTCGAACGATTAAAGGTCTTAGTGTGTGTCGAATATTAAGATAGAAGATGGAACATTGAACAATTGAAGCGACGTGCATCAAATGTACGGCTCGCAGAAGGACGGTGATGGTAGAACATTGAAAGGCAATATCGAGATGTGCATCATGTGCACGACTCCGAGAACATGGAATACTAGGCCTAGAACATTGATTATGGCGTTGAGCGTGCACTTGTGCACGTAAGCTACGAAATGACTAAGTAAGCGAAATGGGGCAAGTTGTGGTGCAATGCCGTGAAACTTGTCGTAACATTGAAAGATATATTTCATGCATCGAGGTATGCAGTCGTTGCACAATTGCAACGGAACTGCTGTTATACGAATAACTTATGAATGGAACGCGTTGAGTATAAGAACGACAAGTGTTAAGCCGTTGGGCGTCGTGCATCAATACAGATGTGTTGGGGCATAATGCCGATGGAACTTGAGATAGAGATAACGGAATATGTTTATGGAATGTGAGATTGGTTGGAATGATATGATTTTTTTGCTATGGTACGTATTGCATGGTCAATGGACTCGGATGGCCCGTGTACGGGTGCGGCTTCCCTCGAACGGTTACGACCGGGGCACCGGGACCGTTCGGCCTAGGAGGAAATTATGTATAGTATTTATGGTGCACTTCATTAGGACAGGTTACGACCGGCTAGTGTTGTGATAATCTATGATATCAGTAAGTTTGGGATCCTTCAGATACTGGACTAGCAACCCGTATTGGAGCGATCATAGGCTTACACATTAAGATGCCAAGTTCATTACGGTGCGAAACACCGTGACCTTCATATAGATAGGGCCAGTGGGCTGAGATTAGAATTGGGTGCACGCACAGGGCCTGCCACCCTTATGCATATGTTTAAGTTTGGTTGGTTGGCTGCGTGAATTGTATGGTTGGTTATGCATATTTCTAATGATTGCAGGCTAAGCGATACGAGACGGAAACATACACGATCACTATGCTTATGTTCATATTATGTATAGCCGTATCTATTGCGGGGACACGATATTGGACACATTTATATTCAGTTGCTATACATGAATATTGCCATAAAACTGACCCTAAGGCTAAATAGAAAGATCACCAAATAAGTTGCATGTTTCACTAAATGTACTTAGTGTTGGTTTTGGTGCGAGTAGGTCTTGATCAGTGCAGCGAGGACGAAAGCACTAATCCTCCACTAGCTTGCTTGCAGATTCAGGTTATGTTCGGCTCGGGACGGGGCTTGGCTTGGATATGCCAAGGCATGGAGTCCTTAGCGTTTCAAGAGGAGCTACCGCATTGGCGTTCGGACTTGCAACATGGAGATGTTCGGCCGAAGACTACTTGTTGGCTATAAAGAGGCATAACGTATAGAACCATATAATCCTTTGTGAGCTAGAGAGATCATGAGCGTTGTAGCCAGTTGGCATATCCAGTTGGGCTATTCAAAGCCTTTGTTATTTTCAATTCATTATTAATAAAAAGATATTCTTATTGTATACTCTGTTTCCTTCCGCTGCTTATGTTATCAATTTGAGATAAACACTATATGAACCTGTTATCTTGCCTTACACGAGTGCAACCCAAGGCTCGTGCGGCATCATGCCCCAGCGAGGACGATGATTCGGGTGAAATCTAGCGAGGACGAGCGATTTTTCGGGTCGGGGCATGACAAGTTGGTATCAAAGCCGTTCCATCCTCTAGACCGTGAACGAATCTCTTTGACCCTCATTTTCTTCGATATCGAAATTAGTTGACTCTAAGTTGTTTTCGCAACCGCATAGCTCATTGATCTGCTCAATACTACATTGGATGTTCCATACAATAAGTCTATATTAAGTGCGTACGTCTGCCACAAGTATGTCATGACTATCACGCTATCTCCGAGTGCCATTGGAGAATATTGGTTGCACAAAGTGCAACGAATTATGAAATGTTGGTTTTCCGAAGTGCAACAAAGTTGCGAGTCGTTGGTTGCATGAAGTGTAACGAATATGGTAATATTGGTTGCATTAAAATGCAATAAGATACGTATTGTTGGTCGCACGAAGAGATACGTGTTGTTGGTTGCACGAAGTACAACGAGTCGATATATGAGGCGATGCGTGTTAGTGGCTATGCGAATGGATAGTGAACTTGTTGAACATATGGAGTAATTGTTACGAATTGTTGGTTGCACCATGTGCAATGGTTTGTTGCGTTGGTGTAGCACGTCACGTGAATTGTTGCGTCGGTACAATAAGTTGAGCTACGGGATGTTACATTGGGTATGATTACGCAAATGGACATCTCACGCGTCGAACGGATTCGAGTAGTAGCTTTGGGTATCGAGAAGGAATCATTGCACGAGTTACAACGATAGGATTGAGAAATCGTGGAGCAATTTGAACGAGTCGAGTTGGTCGCTAGTCGAATTTGAGTAGGCGAACATATATGTTGGCCGAATGTCGCGTTGAGCTTTGAATAAGAGAATGTTGCGTGTTGGATCGATATGATTACCAAGGCACGGTTAGATTTGAATGGATGTTGTAGAAGAATAAAAAATCTCAGCTGAAGACATTCCTTCGCCAAAGAGCAGAAGATGCAAAAGACTGAGCCTCAGTGCTAAAAAGACAAAATAGAAGGTATGGAAAGAAATTCCTTTATTGTCATGTCTACCAAAGTCTAGTACAGACACATCAGGACTATACATAAGGGACTAATTATGTTCTTCTACAGAGGATCTAGTACAGATTCGACAGAAGCCTAGAGGGATCTACAAGGGATGCAGTCTTCAGCGAAGCGCAGCCTTCCTTCTTCTCGATACACACGCTGGAGGATTGACCTCCACCGAAGCATGTTCTGATATTCTTGTGGGCGCAACCTCTCGAAAGTATATCAGTAACCCAGCACTTTGAAGAAGCCAGAGCCTTCAAACCAGAGGTGCAGCCGCCTGCCTGCGCCAACCTCAAAAACAAGATGGTGGTAGGCCCCCTCCCCTTCTTTTATTTCAGAAGCCAATGTCTTCACTCCAGAGGCGCAGCCACCTGCTTGCGCCAATCTCAGACGCGCAAGGGTGTCATACCCTTCCCTTCGTAGCCAACGCCTTACTGTTCAGAGGCACAACTACTTACATGCGTCCGCATGGGGCGCAGGATGGTGCTATGCCCACACCACATCCATTCCCACGGTGCAGTCATCTGCTTCGGATCAGAAGCTTAAGTCACTTCTCTACAAGTGACTTGGGAACTCCCATCGCAACCAATACAAGTTAACATGTCGCTCCGAAAGCACAGTAACCTCGCCAACCTGAAGCACGAACCTACTTGTCGCCTACAGCCAGTAACTCTGGTAGCCCGAAACACAGCTTCATAAGTTGCTATATATGAACAGAAGTCTCGTCGTCATTCGAAGTCAAGTCCACTCGTAGCCTGAAAGCACAGAGGTTCCGTCGTCTCCAGAAGCACGGTCTACTCGTCACCCCAGAAGCACAGTAGCACTTAGTCCTCACCAAAGGCGCAAGAGATGTGGGTCCACCCCAATTGGTTTGTTTACACCGTCTCTTGTAGAGAAGATTGGGATTAAATCATGATTGATATCATATCAGATTGATTTAAATCTTAGACGAGGATCAATTAGACTCCAAATCGGGGATGAAATCCCAAGATTTACTCAGCTATATCAGAGCAAGCAAATCGGCACGCGCCACGTGTCACCTCCTTCGGTTATGTTTATAACCACCAGAGATCTCGTTTGAGGGGAATCTCGATGTCCGCCACGAGTCAGTGCCGCAGAAGCCCGCACCGTACAATGATGGCAGATTCTTTCATATCTCAGGAACCCTAATGCACATCGTATATGTGCTCGGTTCTATATAAATAAAGGAGTTCTTCTTCCACCAAAAAAGGGGAAAAGGGGAGGAAAAAGAGAGAGAGAACATTGACAATCGATAATCTTCAAAGGAGCAGCAATTTCTATCCACGAAGAGTCGACCACCCTCATCCACCTATCAACCAAAGAACCAACCAACCATCTTCAAGGGATCTTCTCATCCAGACAGCCACTTGATCGGTGAACCCAGAGTCCCATCAAAGGCGCCAGAGAGCCATAGCATGGTTGATTCATCGTCAGATCGTCAACGGAGTAAAGGAGCCACTGCAGAGCTCATCTGCACCGTCACACTTTCCCAGAAACCTCTTCTTCTTGTACTTAGAATAACCTATTTAGGACTTCCTTCTTTGTACACAGATACCTTATACGTTCAATAAAGCAAAAAATTCGTTCAATCTTTTGTTACGTCGAACAAAATGGCGACTCTGCTGGGACTACCTTCTCCTCCAACGAGAAGGCAATGACGCAATCTGATGACAACTTGCTGGGAGCTTCTCAAGACATGCTGGTTGTACGCTTCAACTAACAGGCTTTTGAAGATCTCCTCTCCGATGAAAAGTCGAAGACTTCGAAGTGGTTCGTACAACCGAAGAAGGCTCGACGTATTTGGAGGCCTAAGGCGGCTGCAGCCAGCAGCACGATGGCGGGAACTGCGTCTCAGGACCCCCTCAACGTCAAGGCCACAGAGAAGATGTCGGCTGCTACAGCCTTATCCCCTCGCCCGATTCCCATCCCGGGAAAGCATGGCGAAGAAGATGGTGGTCCCATGGTTGATCTGACGAAGAAACGATGCCAAAGGAAGCGCACACTGGTCCAACCCCTCACGACGACAATATTGTCGGTAAGGAGACCTGTCTTCGACAGAATCGCTTTCCCTTCAGGTAAACCTTCGACGGACTCTGAATATGTTACGACCTGCACCCTGATTAGGGGCACGAGTACGTGGTTACGCCCAACCTACGCCACAAAATCGGCAGTAGAACGCTGTATAGGTCGTCTATAAATACTACAACTAGACAAAATATAATGGTACCTGTCATCTCCGCACGGAGGTATAATATGGTATAACTCAATCACAAGACAAACTAGGATAGATAGCACGAAATAGAAAAATGATAGAAAGGAAAACTGGAAAGGAGTTCAAGATCCAACACAAGCTCAGAGATATAAACAGATCACGGAAACTCAAAATATAATATAAAAACTACAGTCTGAAAATACTAGCTGGATCGCAGTCGAGGCAAACCTATCTAACAGTCTAAACAAGGGCTATATCATCTACGGGCTCCAGGGGTAATCTCTCATCAAACTCTATCCTGGCCATACCCGTAAAAGGTAGAGCAATCAGCTAACATGTACTTTGTAAATATCAACGGTTATCCTGTTAGGAAAATAAGCAAGTACAAACGCTAACAACAGTTCCATATGAATTAACAAATTCTATAAGAGACAATTATAATGAAATACAAGACAAAGATATAGGATGACTTGGGAGCTATTCGGAAGCCGAGTTACAACCCGTAAACTAAACAAGGATGGGGGTTGTAACCCTTCTCCGAACAGAACTTAGCCTCCAATCATGGTTTAGCATAAGATTATGTAGAACATGTGAGTACTGAATATCATAACATGGTGAGAAAAGTACTGAATGTAGAACTGAGCAGGATATATGATGTGATAAAATAAATATAAAACATACCATGAATTATTATAGCGTTATGTGATCGGCTTGGAAAAGTTACAGGACAGACTATCCACTTGGCCCGACAATCATATAAAAATCACTAGAAAGGGTCATGTCGGCCAACCTGGATAACGAGCACAAGAAATAAGATCTCGCTACACCCAACGTGAAGTGAGGGTGGCGCAAGCACAAGAATATAGTGACATGGTGGCTTTGATCACATAGCCCCTAATAATTCCCCATCCCGAATAGTATAATGGATCCGGACATGACACGTTATGGGATTCCCTAAGAGGGTAGCAAATCCCCTTAGGAATCGGTGTCTATGCAAGTACAAGGAATAAGATAGGAAATGTACCAATATACCAAGAAAATCTAGGAACAACTTCTCATGTCATGATCCAACATATACTAGTCCGTGAACCATCGTGTCGAAAAATTAAGTAAGACACTACAACTAAATCGGATATAGCAGATATTAAGACAATGAAAACTATCAGTGAATGTACTCGCCTGCGGTCCTGAGCTGTCAAATGGGGTCGATGCTCAGAGTGATGGCACAAACCTAAAGATGAGATATATATATATAAGCTAATTAGGGTTTAACAGTGTATGACATGATTTCTAGTATATGCTATGCAAATCTAGGTCAAACTCAGTCAAACTAAGTCACACCAAGTCAACTAAGTCAAACTAGATCAACTAGGTCATGCTAAGTCAATCTAAGTAAATCTAAGTCATACTAGGTCTAACAAAGTCAAACTAGGTCAAACAAGATCAAACCAAATCAATCTATATCATACTAGGTCAAGGGTTGATCTACAGTTGACTTTTGGTCAACTTGTCAACTCTAGGTCAACTCCGATCAAGTCCTAGTCATTCTAGGCCAAGCGTTGACTGATAGTTGACTTTTGGTCAAAGCAGTCAAACTTGGTCAACCGAGGTCAAAACTAGCCTAAGCATACTATTCCTAATATTTACCTACCAAGATAACTCACTTCTAACCATTACCTACCAAGATAACCGACTTCTAACCATTACCTACCAAGATAACCCAAGTCTAACCATTACCTACCAAGATAACCCACTTCTAACCATTACCTACCAAGATAACCCAATACCTTAGATACTAGGTAATACCCTTACCTTAGCAATATATATTACCTTAGGTTAGTAGATAACTCACTAACCTAGGCTACTAGATCCTACTAATACTTTAGACTACTATCTAACCATCTATCTCAATATCCTACAAATACCTTACCCTTAGACTATAGGTAATCCCCATTACCTTGTCAATACCTTAGACATTACCTTAGCCAACTAATTTACCCTCTAAGATACTGATTTGTATCTTAGGATACCCACTCATCTACATCCTAAGACACTAACATAGATACAAGATACTAGTAAGATACCAACCTATATCTTACCCCAAGATACCATATACCTTAGTCCTATTGATATCCTAATACCAATACCTTAGTTGAAAACCCAATACCTTAGTCTATGTATACATACCTTAACTACCAAGATATCAATCTTAAATATCTAATATCTATCCTAAGCTACTAGCTAACCAATAACTTAGATATCTAACCTTAGTTACCTAGGTAAACCCAATACCTTACCTTGTAATAAGGTAAACCCATTACCGTAAGGTAAGATAAACCATTACCTTGGTTGGAAACTAATACCTTAACCTCTAATACTAATACTTTAAATATCTAGCCTCTAACCATCCACCCTAAAATACTAAAGAGATAATACCTTAGTATCTAATACCTTAGTATAAAGTAAACCCCCTCTACCTTGTAGGTAAGTCCACTTTACCTTGTAGGTAAATACATTTAAGGTAATAGGCAAATACCCAAAATATCCTAAGATACCACTATGGTATCTCAAGATATCACTCTATATCCTAACTTTTATCTCTAATACAAGATACTAACCAACTCTAACATATAACTTCTAACCATCTATTCTAACTTAGAAACCTAACACAACTAACATCCACTAACTAATATCTAACCATAACATATATGTATATCTATCCATCTCTAACTCTAACCAACTAACATATGTCATCTCTAACTAACAATAACATAGACTAACACAACTAACTATTTAACTTATACAAGATATCACTATCTAACTTCTAAGATACCTCTAATCTCTACATAGATTCTAACATAACCACTAACATACTAACATATCAATACATACAGCATCTAAATCCGTCTCTACTCCAACACTAACACACACACAAACACATATACCAAATCTACCCCCTCTCTTCTAACACACCCACACACATCAAAATACAAACACAATACCACTCAACCAAAACATAAATCACTCAACAAACCACACTACCCTCAAGTCAAATAGGATGGCATGATCCTTCCAACTCTCTCACCTTCACAACACACACACTACACTACCATCTATACAACATCAAACACACACTAGCACATATCCTCTATCAATCTCATTTCTCTTCACTAACCACACACATCCCTATCTCATTCAAACACACACTATACTAACATATATTACATAACAATAATATATATATATATACATATATGTACTATATTATACATATTCTTGACAACCTATGATACCTACATTCACATGATATCCATACTTGGCTCATAGGTTACACAAAATGCCTATGTCACATAGTCACTCTTCTACTTAAAACCAATACTGTACCAAATGGGCCTTCACTAAATTCTAGGATTAAAGTATGTTGTAGCCCTTCGTGTTAGCTTTCCGAAACTTCAAACGGATCGCATTTTCGTGTCCGGAAGCTCCCGAAATTGCAAAAACACCGAAACGCATTCATCTTTCGGACAGCTGACACTCAAACAGTTTTACAGAAAGTTCTAGAACGAATTTGGCCTATTAAAATATATATATTTGGAAAGCTAACTTCGATACGGTTCTTTTAAAAAAATAAAATATTAATCGGAGTCTCGAGCTATGAGTTATGGCATTTCTAAGTTGCTCTAGCTACTAAAAACGTGGATAAAAATTATGACAAATTTGGATTGTTTTGGACAAAAGAAACGCATATAGTCCAAGATACTTGGATACAAACATAACTATCCAAATAAAATTCATTCTAACCATCCAAACTAAGATAAATCCACTCTCTAACCATCCTAAAACTGAAATTAAACCACAAAATAGCCTATTTGTATAAACACAAACACATGGGGTGTCCTATTTTGGAAACTCCACAAGTAGGACACCAAACCTATTCAAACTTCCTAAAGAGGACTCTAAAGAGCCTCAAATTAAAATCTAATGGTTGTACATGCATGGGGGTGGATCCTACGGATTCAAATCTAACTAAAATGCAAGGAAAATTGAAATAGAGAGATGGTTATACCTATTGGAAGTGGGATCCCAATGATACACTCAAAGGATACGGTTCTGACACGAAAGCTCCTCCAAAATGGACACCCTTCCTTGCTCCTGGCTCCTTGCTTCCAATCCTTGCTAGCACCTCCTCCTTGGTTGGATGAGAAGAAATGATGGAAGATTGGAAGAAGAATGGAGGGATTTGGAGATCAAAATCAAGAGAAAAGTTCCCAAGTTTGGGGAAGAACAAATTTGGGAAAAAAAGAGGCAAGTGTGAAATGAAATAGAGGGACACGTCTCCCCCTATAGGTGGCTGTCCGTACATGCCCTAATGGGCCTATGTAAAATGTCCAAGATGCCCCTACAAGTCTCCTTTGGGTCAACTTAAGTCATGACAAGGTTTGTGGTCAAAAAGGTCAAGTTTAAGTCTCTAAGTTAACCATTCTAAGCAAGTACAATTAGTCTAAACTTACTAACTTAATTAGTGGAGTTTGTGGGCCATGACTAACTAATCTTGGGGTCCCGTCTAGAGTCTAAGCTACCGGGTCACTAACACAAGTCAGAACGAAACGAAACTCAAACCCGACTAAACAAATCCCGTAAAATCAATATTAAAATATAAAAATTCCCAAAATATTAAAATATGAAAAATAACCAAAATCACAATACATCAATTTAAATTTTATTAAAATAATCTAAAGTTCACCAATTAATCAAAATCCTAAATAATTCAAAATTCACAAAATGACCAAAATACCCTTAGCCTAAAAAGTAGTAATTAGCTAAACTAATCACATGGGTTAGGCTTTCATGGTCATGGTTAGTCTATAGGCTAAGCAGCTCTAAGGTTACACTAGCCAAAGAACAAAATCACAAAACACTAATTTAATGATATTAAAATAATTAAAATTTACCATTAAATTAATAACATGATTTTAAACCTATTATTAAATAATTAATTTTATAAAAGTTTAAAATTACCCTCATTTTTAGAAAAGTGGTGTTTACAAATCTACCCTCCTTACAAAAATTTTGTCCTCGAAATTAAGATGGTCGTACTCCTTCTAGGTTAAACCTCCAACAATCAAGGTCGAGAAAACTCTATCTAAAACATGCAAATTGTGGTCCTACTGGTCGTGATATCACGGTCTTGATTAGGGTCACTATACTATCTATTACAGCACAAAACATCCTGACAGCTACTAATAGAATCACACAACAAGATGGAAAGAAGAACAGGAAAGACAGACCTGCTAACCCGTCACCCGTAGCGTCGGTCTACTCGACTGTCAGAGCAAAAGCCCTGCCCCTCAGTTGATAGGCATGGTTCTGCGCCACAGGTGGCCTACCTCCCTCTATCTACTTCAAGATACTCAAGTAATATCCACACTGATATTCCACTCCATTATACTAGGGCACCATCTATATGGTATCTATTCTGCAATTTGATAATCATACCCGTCTATACAGAACCATGTTACCAGAATACTCGTCATACCAGTAAGTATGGCTACGATAATCCATAGAGTTTGCAACTAAGGTACATACCTCTAGAATCATGGTATTTAAATTTTTCGCATTGCCGCTAGCTTGGCTGCGAAAATTTTAAATTCCCACACCCGAGAAATATATCCAAAATCAGACTCTATTTAAATTTTTCGCACTGTCGGAATCGAATTTCGAGATAGTTTATAATGAGATTCTCAAGGGTCATCCCAGAAATTTTCTCAAGTAGTCCTAACTGTGATTGAGTAACTCTCTATACTGCCTAATCTTATATCCTAACAGCAGGCTCGTAGCAGCACTCTAAGTAAAGCACCACTACAAAATCATACTAGTTGCGACTTTGATCTGTATGGGACACCACAAAAATGTGTCACGACCCGTACCCTGATTAGGGCACGAGTACATGGTTACGTCCAGCCTACACCGTAGAATCGGCGATAGAACGCTGTATAGGTCGTCTATAAATACTACAACTAGACAAAATATAAGGGTACCTGTCATATCCGTACGGAGGTATAATATGGCATAACTCAATCACAAGACAAACTAGGATAGATAGCACGAAATAGAAATATGATAGAAAGGAAAACTGGAAAGGAGTTCAAGATCCACCACAAGCTCAGAGATATAAACACATCACAGAAACTCAAAATATAATATAAAAACTATAGTCTGAAAACATTAGCTGGATCGCAGTCCTGGCAAACCTATCTAACAGTCTAAACAGGGGCTATATCATCTACGGGCTACAGGGGTAATGTCTCATCAAACTCTATTCTGGCCATACCCGTAAAAGGTAGAGCAATCAGCTAACATGTACTTTGTAAACATCAACGGTTATCCTGTCAGGAAAATGAGCAAGCACAAACGCTAACAGCAGTTCCATATGAATTGACAAATTCTATAAGAGACAATTATAATGAAATACAAGACAAAGATATAGGATGACTTGGGAGCTATTCGGAAGCTGAGTTACAACCCGTAAACAAAAAAAGGACGGGAGTTGTAACCCTTCTCCCGAACAGAACTTAGCCTCCAATTAAAGTTTAGCATAAGATCATGTAGAACATGTTAGTACTGAATATCATAACATGGTGAGAAAAGTACTGAATGTAGAACTGAGCAGGATATATGATGTGATAAAATAAATATAAAATATGTCATGAATTATTAGAGCGTTATGTGATCGGCTTGGGAAAGTTACAGGACAGGCTATCCACTTGGCCCGATAATCACATAAAAATTATTGGAAAGGGTCATACCGGCCAAACTGGATAACGAGCACAAGAAATAAGATCTCGCTACACCCTACGTGAAGTAAGGGTGGCACAAGCACAAGAATAAAGTGACAGGGTGGCTTTGATCACATAGCCCCTAATAATTTTCCATTCCCGAATAGTATAATGGATCCGGATATGACACGTCATGACACAAGATTCCCTAAGAGGGTAGCAAATCACCTTAGGAATCGGTGTCTATACAAGTATAGGGAACAAGATAAGAAATGTACCAATATACCAAGAAAATATAGGAACAACCTCTTATGTCATGATCCAACATATACTAGTCCGTGAACCATCGTGTCGGAAAATCAAGTAAGACACTACAACTGAATCGGATATAGCAGATATTAAGACAATAAAAACTATCAGTGAATGTATTAGCCTGCGGTCCTGAGCTATCAAATAGGGTCGATGCTCAGAGTGATGCCACAAACCTAAAGATGAGATATATATAAGCTAATTAGGGTTTAACAGTGTATGACATGATTTCTAGTATATGCTATACAAATCTAGGTCAAACTCAGTCAAACTATGTCGCACCAAGTAAACTAAGTCAAACTAGATCAAACTAGGTCATGCTAAGTCAATCTAAGTAAATCTAAGTCATACTAGGTCTAACAAAGTCAATCTAGGTCAAACAAGATCAAACCAAATCAATCTAGATCATACTAGGTCAAGGGTTGACCTACAGTTGACTTTTGGTCAACTGGTCAACTCTAGTTCAACTCCGGTCAAGTCCGGCCAAGTTCTAGTCATTCTAGGCCAAGCGTTGACTGATAGTTGACTTTTGGTCAAAGCTGTCAAACTTGGTCAACCGAGGTCAAAACTAGCCTAAGCATACTATTCCTAATATTTACCTACCAAGATAACTCACTTCTAACCATTACCTACCAAGATAACCGACTTATAACCATTACCTACCAAGATAACCCAAGTCTAACCATTACCTACCAAGATAACCCACTTCTAACCATTACCTACCAAGATAACCCAATACCTTAGATACTAGGTAATACCCTTACTTTAGCAATATATATTACCTTAGGTTAGTGGATAACTTACTAACCTAGGCTAATAGATCATACTAATACTTTAGACTAGTATCTAACCATCTATCTCAATATCCTACAAATACCTTACCCTTAGACTATAGGTAATTCCCATTACATTGTCAATACCTTGGACATTACCTTAGCCTACTAATTTACCCTCTAAGATACTGATTTGTATCTTAGGATACCCACTCATCTATATCCTAAGACACTAACATAGATACTAGATACTAGTAAGATACCAACCTATATCTTACCCCAAGATACCAAATACCTTAGTCCTATTGATATCCTAATACCAATACCTTAGTTGAAAACCCAATACCTTAGTCTAGGTATAAATACCTTAACTACCAAGATACCAATCTTAAATATCTAATATCTATCCTAAGCTACTAGCTAACCAATAACTTAGATATCTAATCTTAGTTACCTATGTAAACCCAATACCTTACCTTGTAATAAGGTAAACCCATTACCATAAGGTAAGATAAACCATTACCTTGGTTGAAAACTAATGCCTTAACCTCTAATACTAATACTTTAAATATCTAGCCTCTAACCATCCACCCTAAAATATTAGATAGACAATACCTTAGTATCTAATACCTTAGTATAAAGTAAACCCCCTCTACCTTGTAGGTAAGTCCCCTTTACCTTGTAGGTAAATACATTACCTTAAGGTAATAGGCAAATACCCAAATATCCTAAGATACCACTATGGTATCTCAAGATATCACTCTATATCCTAACTTATATCTCTAATACAAGATACTAAACAACTCTAACATATAACTTCTAACCATCTATTCTAACTTAGAAACCTAACACAACTAACATCCACTAACTAATATCTAACCATAACATATATGTATATATATCCATCTCTAACTATAACCAACTAACATATGTCATCTCTAACTAACAATAACATAGACTAACACAACTAACTATCTAACTTATACAAGATATCACTATCTAACTTCTAAGATACCTCTAACCTCTACATAGATTCTAACATAACCACTAACATACTAACATATCCATACATACAACATCTAAATCCCTCTCTACTCCAATACTAACACACACACAAACTTATATACCAAATCTACCCCCTCTCTTCTAACACCCCCACACACATCTATATACAAACAGAATACCACTCAACCAAAACACAAATCACTCAACAAACCACACTAGCCTCAAGTCAAATAGGATGGCATGATCCTTCCAACTCTCTCACCTTCACAACATACACACTATACTACCATCTATACAACATCAAACACACACTAGCACATATCCTCTATCAATCTCAATTCTCTCCACTAACCACACACATCCTTATCTCATTCAAACACACACACTATACTAACATATATTACATAACAATAATATATATATATATATATATATATATATATATATATATATATATATATACATATATGTACTATATCATATATATTCTTGACAACCTATGATACCTACATTCACATGATATCCATACTAGGCTCATAGGTTACACAAAATACCTATGTCACATAGTCACTCTTCTACTTAAAACCAATACTGTACCAATTGGGCCTTCACTAAATTCTAGAATTAAAGTATGTTGTAGCCCTTCGTGTTAGCTTTCCGAAACTTCAAACAGATCGCATTTTTGTGTCCGGAAGCTCCCAAAATTGCAAAAATACCGAAACGCGTTCATCTTTCGGACAGCTGACACTCAAACAGTTTTACAGAAAGTTCTAGAATGAATTTGGCCTATTAAAATATGATTTGGAAAGCTAACTTCGATACGGTTCTATTAAATAAATGGGAGATTAATCGGAGTCTTGAGCTATGAGTTATGGCATTTCTAAGTTGCTCTGGCTACTAAAAACGTGGATAAAAATTATGACAAATTTGGATTGTTTTGGACAAAAGAAACACATGTAGGCCAAGATACTTGGATACAAACATAACTATCCAAATAAAATTCATTCTAACCATCCTAACTAAGATCAATCCACTCTCTAACCATCATAAAACTGAAATTAAACCCCAAAATAGCCTATTTGCATAAACACAAACACATGGGGTGTCCAATATTGGAAACACCACAAGTAGGTCACCAAACCTATTCAAACTTCCTAAAGAGGACTCTAAAGAGCCTCAAATTAAAATCTAATGGTTGTACATGCATGGGGGTGGATCCTATGGATTCAAATCTAACTAAAATGCAAGGAAAATTGAAATAGATAGATGGTTATACCTATTAAAAGTGGGATCCCAATGATACACTCAAAGGACACGGTTCCGACACGAAAGCTCCTCCAAAATGAACACCCTTCCTTGCTCCTTGGTCCTTGCTTCCAATCCTTGCTAGCACCTCCTTCTTGGTTGAATGAGAAGAAATGATGGGAGATTGGAAGAAGAATGGAGGGATTTGGAGATCAAAATCAAGAGGGAAGCTCCCAAGTTTGGAGAAGAACAAATTTTGGGAAAAAAAAGAGGCAAGTGTGAAATAAAAGAGAGGGACACCTCTCCCCCTATAGGTGGCTGTCCATACATGCCCTAATGGGCCTATGTGAAATGTCCAAGATGCCCCTACAAGTCTCCTTTGGGTCAACTTAAGTCATGACAAGGTTTATGGTCAAAAAGGTCAAGTTTAAGTCTCAAATTTAACCATTCTAAGCAAGTGGAATAAGTCTAAACTTACTAACTTAATTAGTGGGGTTTGTGGGCCATGACTAACTAATCTTGGGGTCCCGTCTAGAGTCTAAGCTACCCGGATCACTAACACTAGTCGGAACGAAACGAAACTCAAACCCGACTAAACAAATCCCGTAAAATCAATATTAAAATATAAAAATTCCCAAAATATTAAAATATGAAAAATGACCAAAATCACAATACATCAATTTAAATATTATTAAAAGAATCTAAAGTACACCAATTAATCAAAATCCTAAATAATTCAAAAGTCACAAAATGACCAAAATACCCTTAGCCTAAAAAGTGGTAATTAGCTAAAATAATCACATCGGTTAGGCTTTCATGGTCATGGTTAGTCTATAGGCTAAGCAGCTCTAAGGTTACACTAGCCAAAGAACAAAATCACAAAATACTAATTTAATGATATTAAAAAAATTAAAATTTACCAATAAATTAATAGCATGATTTTAAACCTATTATTAAATAATCAATTTTATAAAAGTTTAAAATTACTCTCATTTTTAGAAAAGTGGTGGTTACAAATCTATCCTCCTTAGAAAAATTTCATCCTCAAAATTAAGATGGTCGTACTCCTTCTAGGTTAAACCCCCAACAATCAAGGTCGAGAAAACTATATCTAAAACATGCAAATTGTGGTCCTACTGGTTGTGATATCACGGTCTTGATTAGGGTCACTATACTATCTATTACAGCATAAAACATTCTGACAGGTACTAATGGAATCACACAACAAGATGGAAAGAAGAATAGGAAAGACAGACCTGCTAGCTCGTCACCCGTAGCGTCGGTCTACTCGACTGTCAGCACAAAAGCCCTGCCCCTCAGTTGCAAGGCATGGTTCTGCGCCACAGGTGGCTTAGCTCCCTCTATCTACTTTAAGATACTCAAGTAATATCCACACTGATATTCCACTCCATTATACTAGGGCACCATCTATATGGTATCTATTCTGCAATTTGATAATCATACCCGTCTATCCAGAACCATGTTACCAGAATACTCGTCATACCAGTAAGTACGGCTACGATAATACATAGAGTCCACAACTAAGGTACATACCTCTATAATCATGGTATTTAAAATTTTTGCATTGCCGCTAGCTTGGCTGCAAAAGTTTTAAATTTCCACACCCGAGAAATACATCCAAAATCAGACTCTATCTCATCGCCAAACCACCTAATATGGCTGTAGAAGACTCTAGATTCCATGACTGAGGCAACCTAGCCCATAATGTTATCTTGGTAGAAAATCAAGTCAATAATGAATACCAAGAATCAAATTCGACGATGAACAAAGAAGTAGACAGAAACTGTCGGAATCGAATTTCAAGATAGTTTATAATGAGATTCTTAAGGGTCATCCCAGGAATCTTCTCAAGTAGTCCTAACTGTGATTGAGTAACTCTCTATACTGCCTAATCTTAGATCCTAACAACAGGCTCGTAGCAGCACTCTAAGTCGAGCACCACTACGAAATCGCACTAGTTACGACTCTGACCTACATAGGACACCACAAAAATGTGTCACGACCCGCACCCTGATTAGGGGCACGAGTATGTGGTTACGTCCAGCCTAAGTCGCAGAATTGGCGATAGAATGCTGTATAGGTCGTCTATAAATACTACAACTAGACAAAATATAAGGGTACCTGTCATCTCTGCACGGAGGTATAATATTGCATAACTCAATCACAAGACAAACTAGGATAGATAGAACGAAATAGAAATATGATAGAAAGGAAAACTGGAAAGGAGTTCAAGATCCAACACAAGCTCAGAGATATAAACACATCACAGAAACTCAAAATATAATATAAAAACTGCAGTCTGAAAACATTAGCTGGATCGCAGTCCTGGCAAACCTATCTAACAGTCTAAACATGGGCTATATCATCTACGGGCTCCAGAGATAATGTCTCATCAAACTCTATCCTGGCCATACCCGTAAAAGGTAGAGCAATCAGCTAACATGTACTTTGTAAACATCAACGGTTGTGAGCAAATTAAAATGAGCAAGTACAAATGCTAACAGCAGTTCCATATGAATTGGCAAATTCTATAAGAGACAATTATAATGAAACACAAGACAAAGATATAGGATGACTTGGGAGCTATTCGGAAGCTGAGTTTTAACCCGTAAACAAAACAAGGACGGGGGTTGTAACCCTTCTCCCGAACAGAACTTAGCCTCCAATCAAGGTTTAGCATAAGATCATGTAGAACATGTGAGTATTGAATATCATAACATTGTGAGAAAAGTACTGAATGTAGAACTGAGCAGGATATATGATGTGATAAAATAAATATAAAATGTGCCATAAATTATTAGAGCGTTATGTGATCGTCTTGGGAAAGTTACAGGATAGGCTATCCACTTGGCCCGACAATCACATAAAAATTACTGGAAAGGGTCATGCCGGCCAACCTGGATAACGAGCACAAGAAATAAGATCTCGCTACACCCTACGTGAAGTGAGGGTGGCGCAAGCACAAGAATATAGTGACAGGGTAGCTTTGATCACATAGCCCCTAATAATTTCCCATCTTCGAATAGTATAATGGATCCGGATATGACACGTCATGACACGAGATTTTCTAAGAGGGTAGCAAATCCCTTTAGGAATAGGTGTCTATACAAGTACAGGGAACAAGACAAGAAATGTACCAATATACCAAGAAAATTTAGGAACAACATCTCATGTCATGATACAACATATACTAGTCCGTGAACCATCGTGTCGGAAAATCAAGTAAGACACTACAACTGAATCAGATATAGCAGATATTACGATAATCAGTGAATGTACTCGCCTGCGGTCCTGAGCTGTCAAATGGGGTCGATGCTCAGAGTGCTGCCACAAACCTAAAGATGAGATATATATAAGCTAATTAGGATTTAACAGTGTATGACATAATTTCTAGTATATGCTATGCAAATCTAGGTCAAACTAAGTCACACCAAGTCAACTAAGTCAAACTAGATCAAACTAGGTCATGCTAAGTCAATCTAAGTAAATCTAAGTCATACTAGGTCTAACAAAGTCAAACAAGATCAAACTAAATCAATCTAGAACATACTAGGTCAAGGGTTGATCTACAGTTGACTTTTGGTCAACTGGTCAACTCTAGGTCAACTCCGGCCAAGTTCTAGTCATTCTAGGCCAAGCGTTGACTGATAGTTGACTTTTGGTCAAAGCAGTCAAACTTGGTCAATCGAGGTCAAAACTAGCCTAAGCATACTATTTCTAATATTTACCTACAAAGATAACTCACTTCTAACCAATACCTACCAAGATAACCGACTTCTAACCATTACCTACCAAGATAACCCAAGTCTAACCATTACCTACCAAGATAACCCACTTCTAACCATTACCTACCAAGATAACCCAATACCTTAGATACTAGGTAATACCCTTACCTTAGCAATATATATTACCTTAGGTTAGTAGATAACTCACTAACCTAGGCTAATAGATCCTACTAATACTTTAGACTAGTATCTAACCATCTATCTCAATATCCTACAAATACCTTACCCTTAGACTATAAGTAATCCCCATTACCTTGTCAATACCTTAGACATTACCTTAGCCTACTAATTTACCCTCTAAGATACTGATTTGTATCTTAGGATACCCACTCATCTATATCCTAAGACACTAACATAGATACTAGATACTAGTAAGATACCAACCTATATCTTACCCCAAGATACCATATACCTTAGTCCTATTGATATCCTAATACCAATACCTTAGTTGAAAACCCAATACCTTAGTCTAGTTATAAATATATACCTTAACTACCAAGATACCAAACTTAAATATCTAATATATATCCTAAGCTACTAACTAACCAATAACTTAGATATCTAACCTTAGTTACCTAGGTAAACCCAATACCTTATCTTGTAATAAGGTAAACCCATTACCGTAAGGTAAGATAAACCATTACCTTGGTTTGAAACTAATACCTTAACCTCTAATACTAATACTTTAAATATCTAACCTCTAACCATCCACCCTAAAATATTAGATAGACAATACCTTAGTATCTAATACCTTAGTATAAGTAAACCCCCTCTACCTTGTAGGTAAGTCCGCTTTACCTTTTAGGTAAATACATTACCTTAAGGTAATAGGCAAATACCCAAAATATCCTAAGATACCACTATGGTATCTCAAGATATCACTCTATATCCTAACTTATATCTCTAATACAAGATACTAACCAACTCTAACATATAACTTCTAACCATCTATTCTAACTTAGAAACCTAACACAACTAACATACGCTAACTAATATCTAACCATAACATATATGTATATATATCCATCTCTAACTCTAACCAACTAACATATGTTATCTCTAACTAACAATAACATAGACTAACACAACTAACTATCTAACTTATACAAGATATCACTATCTAACTTCTAAGATACCTCTAACCTCTATAACCACTAACATACTAACATATCCATACATACAACATCTAAATCACTCTCTACTCCAATACTAACACACACACAAACATATATACCAAATCTACCCCCTCTCTTCTAACACCCCCACACACATCTATATACAAACAGAATACCACTCAACCAAAACACAAATCACTCAACAAACCACACTAGCCTCAAGTCAAATAGGATGGCATGATCCTTCCAACTCTCTCACCTTCACAACATACACACTATACTACCATCTATACAACATCAAACACACACTAGCACATATCCTCTATCAATCTCATTTCTCTCCACTAACCACACACATCCTTATCTCATTCAAACACACACACTATACTAACATATATTACATAACAATAATATATATATATATACATATATGTACTATATCATATATATTCTTGACAACCTATGATGCCTACATTCACATGATATCCATACTAGGCTCATAGGTTACACAAAATGCCTATGTCACATAGTCACTCTTCTACTTAAAATCAATACAGTACCCATTGAGCCTTCACTAAATTCTAGAATTAAAGTATGGTGTAGCCCTTTGTGTTAGCTTTCTGAAACTTCAAACGGATCGCATTTTCGTGTCCGGAAGCTCCCGGAATCGCGAAAACACCGAAACGCGTTTATCTTTCGGACAACTGACACTTAAACAGTTGTACAGAAAGTTCTAGAACGAATTTGGCCTATTAAAATATATATTTGGAAAGCTAACTTCGATACGGTTCTTTTAAAAAAATGAAAGATTAATCGGAGTCTTGAGCTATGAGTTATGGCATTTCTAAGTTGCTCTGCCTACTAAAAACGTGGATAAAAATTATGACAAATTTGGATTGTTTTGGACAAAAGAAACACATGTAGGCCAAGATACTTGGATACCAACATAACTATCCAAATAAAATTCATTCTAACCATCCTAACTAAGATCAATCCACTCTCTAACCATCCTAAAACTGAAATTAAACCACAAAATAGCCTATTTGCATAAACATAAACACATGGGGTGTCCTATATTGGAAACTCCACAAGTAGGACCCCAAACCTATTCAAACTTCCTAAAGAGGACTCTAAAGAGCCTCAAATTAAAATCTAATGGTTGTACATGCATGGGAGTGGATCCTATGGATTCAAATCTAACTAAAATGCAAGGGAAATTGAAATAGAGAGATGGTTATACCTATTGGAAGTGGGATCCAAATGATACACTCAAAGGACACGGTTCCGACACGAAAGCTCCTCCAAAATGGACACCCTTCCTTGCTCATTGCTCCCAATCCTTGCTAGCACCTCCTCCTTGGTTGAATGAGAAGAAATGATGGAAGATTGGAAGAAGAATGGAGGGATTTAGAGATCAAAATCAAGAGGGAAGCTATCAAGTTTGGGGAAGAACAAATTTGGGAAAAAAAAGAGGCAAGTGTGAAATGAAAGAGAGTGACACCTCTCCCCCTATAGGTGGCTGTCCATACATGCCCTAATGGGCCAATGTTAAATGTCTAAGATGCCTCTGCAAGTCTCCTTTGGGTCAACTTAAGTCATGACAAGGTTTGTGGTCAAAAATGTCAAGTTTAAGTCTCTAATTTAACCATTCTAAGCAAGTGGAATTAGTCTAAACTTACTAACTTAATTAGTGGGATTTGTGGGCCATGACTAACTAATCTTGCGGTCCGTCTAGAGTCTAAACTACCCGGGTCACTAACACAAGTCGAAACGAAACGAAACTCAAACCCGACTAAACAAATCCCGTAAAATCAATATTAAAATATAAAAATTTCCAAAATATTAAAATATAAAAAATGACCAAAATCACAATACATCAATTTAAATATTATTAAAATAATCTAAAGTTCACCAATTAATCAAAATCTTAAATAATTCAAAAGTCACAAAATGACCGAAATACCCTTAGCCTAAAAAGTGCTAATTAGCTAAACTAATCACATGGGTTAGGCTTTCATGGTCATGGTTAGTCTATAGGCTAAGCAGCTCTAAGGTTACACTAGCCAAAGAATAAAATCCCAAAACACTAATTTAATGATATTAAAATAATTAAAATTTACCAATAAATCAATAACATGATTTTAAACCTATTATTAAATAATCAATTTTATAAAAGTTCAAAATTACCCTCATTTTTAGAAAAGTGGTGGTTACAAATCTACCCTCCCTAGAAAAATTTCGTCCTCGAAATTAAGATGGTCGTACTCCTTCTAGGTTAAACCCCCAACAATCAAGGTCGAGAAAACTATATCTAAAATATGCAAATTGTGGTCCTACTGGTCGTGATATCACGGTCTTGATTAGGGTCACTATACTATCTATCACAGCACAAAACATCCTAACAGGTACTAATGGAATCACACAACAGGATGGAAAGAAGAACAGGAAAGACAGACCTGCTAACCCGTCACCCGTAGCGTCGGTCTACTCGACTTTCAGCGCAAAAGCCCTGCCCCTCAGTTGCTAGGCATGGTTCTGCGCCACAGGTGGCCTAGCTCCCTCTATCTACTTCAAGATACTCAAGTAATATCCACACTGATATTCCACTCCATTATACTTGGGCACCCTCTATATGGTATATACTCTGCAATTT
Source organism: Iris pallida (assembly GCA_029216955.1). NCBI lineage: Eukaryota > Viridiplantae > Streptophyta > Magnoliopsida > Asparagales > Iridaceae > Iris > Iris pallida. Next base: position 103,057 of record JANAVB010012525.1, read on the forward strand.
GATAATCATACCCGTCTATCCAGAACCATGTTACCAGAATACTCGTCATACCAGTAAGTATGGCTGCGATAATCCATAGAGTCCGCAACTAAGGTACATACCTCTAGAATCCTGGTATTTAAAACACGCGCAGCCGACATAAAGTTACACAACTAAGGTACATACCTCTAGAATCATGGTATTTGATAATCATACCCGTATTGACAATAACACGCACAGCCGACAGAAAGTTACGTAAGACTGGCTCTCGCTCTCCGATGCCTCAACCAGTCGAATCTCCCTTCCACTGGGGTACTCCTGTGCGTAAGCCAAGCCAGGGGGTACGTCCCACGAGGAAGGAACCACGCAAGCAGCATTCCCGCAGGTGCGACATGAGGCTTCCTCGCCAGACCCGCTCTGACCGTGCTTACGTGCAACTTCCCTGCATGTACAATGGGAGTGCTACGACAGAAGATCCAATGTCATGACCCGCACCCAGTGTAAGTGTATAGTGCATAACAACGCCCAGCCTATGCCACAGAATCGGTGGTAGAACACTGTTCTAGGTCACTATCTAAACCAACTCATGCAATTATATAATGTACTTGTCTTAAATCTCAACTCTGAATGGAGGACAAGTATAGAAATAATATAACTCAATCACAGTCTAAGCACGATAGGATAACACAGAATTATATAACTAAAAGAAAATAAATAAAAACTACTAAATGATAGTATCTCAAAATAACTCAAGATAAGTCAACTCTCAAATTATAACAACTCAAGTTCTAGTAAAGAAGTCTAAACAGTCCACTAAACTAGTCTCCCGATCACTCCTGAGAGTCGGGGCCAAAGGTAGCTAATCCCTCTCCAGATCCATGGTGAGTAGGGCATGCATCCTCAGGGCTAACATCTGTAATATTTTCAACAAGTCCAGTCAGGACATAAACGAATACATCTCATCAAGTAAATCCAAGTAAATGATAAAGACTATAAAATAATTATATTGATGAAGCATGGGAGTTCGAGACAGTTTAAGATGTAAAACAATAGTTAAAAAAACAAGGAATGTAAAAGCTGTGAAACATAATATCATATCAATGAAGACTGTAAATAAAAGCTAGCTGAACTAGAATAATGTGATATGAGTCCAGTGGTACATATATATGTCAAGTGTGATTCCAATCAATGATTCAAGTAAGGAGATTCTTTAACGGTTCTTGTGATGATTTCAGTCAGATTCTTTTTGTGATTCTAGTAAAGATTTTTGACAATACTCACAGTGTGTTTTAAAATACTGAGATCGACATATAAACGGCTAGGGGTAATCCGACACATCACATACTGGCCAAGTGTGGGATGGCTATCGTTCTTGTATAATTCACAGGGAGGTGGTTCGAGTATTTAGGAATGTTTACATGTCTACTCAAGTATTTTTCCGCCCAACAAATATGAGTAAATCCATAACACGACACGTAAATCGAGAACAAATCTAGCCAGAACATAAAGGTGCTTGTAGGTGATTATTGTAGTGGTTCTTGTAATAGAGGCTAGACAAGTAAGGTATGTGTGTCGTATATATGAATTCTAGAAATATCAATCCGTGTTTGTAACCGAGAATCAAATAGAACAGACTAAAACTGAAATATATAAATTGACAAGTAAATGAAAGAACTTTCAGAGAATGTACTCGCCTGGTATTCCAAATGCCTGATGAGAATATGAGTCCAAACTGGAGTCACAAAGTCCTATTTAGAACAACCATAGGTTCCAAAGTGTCTAATATAAAGTAAGAATAGCCTACAATGCATTCTAGATGATTCTAGGTCCCTCTAGGTCAAAGTTAACCCTTGGTCAACTCTGGTCAAACCTGGTCAAGTATAAGTCAACTAGTCCATCTACCAAATTTTAGGTCAAACACAAGTTATCTAGTCATTCTAAGTCCGTTTGAGTCGATTTGGATCA